>JAPPVO010000024.1:66889195-66967525 GCA_030407325.1 Camellia japonica
TACCAGCAAGTATTTTCTCTTGCCCAGTTGTCTGGGGAAGTTGTCCAATAAGATCCATGCCCCACTGGGCAAACGGCCAAGGGCTGGATACTGGATTCAGGTCAGCAGCTGGCTGGTGTATCAAAGGTGCAAACCTTTGGTATTGTTCGCACTTCTTCACGTACGCTTCTGCATCTTTTTACATGTAGGGCCACCAATACCCCTGGGTAATGGCCCTATGAGCTAGTGATCTGCCTCCAGCGTGGCTTCCACAAACTCCTTCATGAATTTCATATAAAAAATCTTCAACCTGCAAAGGGTGTACGCACCTTAAGAGGGGTCCAGTGAATGACCTTCTGTAGAGATGTCCGTCTGCTGTGAGACTGAATCTTGCCGACTTCAATCTGACCTTATGTGTCTCCTTGCGGTCTTCTGGCAGCTTTCCTTCTTTCAGGAATGCAACAATTGCATCCATCCAGCTTGGTCCCATGTCCACACACTTGCTTGCTCTCTGCTCTGTGTTCTGTGGTTCTATGCTCGGCCCGACATATAGTCAATCATAATTGTCCTTGTTTTTCCAGTCTACATTGAACTTGCCAGGTTGGCCAACGCGTCGGCATGGCTGTTGTCATCTCGGCTGACTTGGAGTAATCGACAATTCTGAAATAAGGCTGCCAATCTGATGACCTCTTTTGCATATGCCGACATCCTTTCGTCTCTGGCTGCGAATTCTCCTGTTGATTGGTTAACAATAAGCTGTGAATCACAAAAAACTATTACCTCATATGCTTCTGCTGCTGCTGCCAGCTTTAGCCCTGCAATTAATGCTTCGTATTCTGCTTCATTGTTTGAGGCCTTGAACCCCAACGGATGGACTGTTCTATTATCTCTCTATCTGGAGATATCATAGTACTCCTGCCCCTGCTCCTTGTCGGTTTGAACTTCCGTCGACAAACAGTCTGAAGGAGTCGCCGATGTAGATGCTGTAGGGTCTGAGTTTTTCCTTCCTTTGTTCTTTTGCCTTTGGCTGGGATTCTCCTTGCTTGCTGGGACAACGTTCATCTTGGCTCAACGGAGCCTGATGTTTGTTGGATTCCGGGGTGAACTCGGCCACGAAGTCGGCCAAAACTTGGCCCTTAATTGCCGTTCTCGGCCTGAACTCTAGGTCGTACTGGCCCAAGGCCACTGCCCATCTTGCTATCTTTCCAGTTAAGTCTCCCTGCTGTAACAAGGGTTTCAAAGGGTGCTCTGTTAGCACTACAATCTTGTGCGCCTGAAAGTAATGGTTCAACTTC
The DNA here is from genome assembly GCA_030407325.1 of Camellia japonica. Taxonomy (NCBI): domain Eukaryota; kingdom Viridiplantae; phylum Streptophyta; class Magnoliopsida; order Ericales; family Theaceae; genus Camellia; species Camellia japonica. The sequence goes on from JAPPVO010000024.1 coordinate 66,890,470, forward strand.
TTTGAAGCCATCACTAAGGCTAGCATTAATTTCTCTAGGGGTAGATACCTTGTTTCTGCGTTGGCCAAGGTTTTGCTTACATAGTAAACAGGCTTTTGTTCCCCTTTTTCTTCTCGGATTAACACCGCACTTACTGCGTGTTCTGAAACTGCTAAGTATAAAAACAGCTCTTCCCCAGGTTCAGGTGTTGAGAGAACTGGAGTCGTAGTCAGGTACTTCTTTAGGTCGGCCAACGCGGCCTCACATTCCTCTGTCCAAAGGAAATCTGTGGCTTTCTTTACCAGGTTGAAGAAAGGTTTACATTTGTCTGAGCTTCTGTTTATGAACCTGTTTAGGGCTACGGCCCTTCCGGTAAGCATCTGTACCTGTTTTGCCGATGTCGGGCTCTGTAAATCTAGGATGGCCTTGACCTGATTTGGGCTGGCCTCAATGCCTCTTCTTGTCACCAGGTAAACCAAGAACTTACCAGATCCAACTCCAAACGCGCATTTTGATGCGTTGAGTCGGAGCCGATATGTTTTGAGGATTTCAAAGACCTCTTTTAGGTCAGCCAGATGACCCCTAGGCTCCTTGGTCTTCACGACCATGTCATCGATGTAGACTTCTACTGTTTGGCCAATCAGGTGTTTGAACATCTTGGTTACCAGCCTTTGGTAAGTCGCTCCTGCGTTTTTCAACCCAAAAGGCATTACTCTGTAACAGTACATGCCTTTTGGGGTGATGAATGCTATCTTCTCCTCATATGGGGGGTACATGGCTATTTGGTGGTACCCCCTATAAGCATCCAGAAAGCTCATCCTCCCATGTCCAGATGTGGCATCCACCAGCTGGTCAATCTTGGGCAGAGGAAAGCTGTCTTTGGGACAGGCTTTGTTCAGGCTCATAAAATCTACGCAGACCCTCCATTTACCGTTTTTATTCTTTACCACCACAGTGTTCGATAGCCATGTCGAATAATTGACTTCTCTGATGGCCCTGGCTTCCAGAAGTCTATCTACTTCTTCCTCCACTGCTTCGACGTGCATCATCGTCGGTCTTCTGGCTCGTTGTATTACAGGTTTGGCTGACCTGTCGACGTTCAGTCTGTGACATGTGACCTCGGGGTCAATGTCAGGCATTTCATAAGGTGTCCAGGCGAACACCTCTATGTTTGTTCTAAAAAAAGCTTCCAGTTCTCTTTCTTCTTCTTCGGCTAAGCCTGAGCCGAGAAGAAAGAAGCATTCTTCATTGCCCTCCTGGACGAGGATTTTCTTTAGTGTTTCTTCACTTTTCTCGACTAGCTCCTTGCCGACATCATCTAGGACCTCTATGTCCTCATCTTCAATCTTTGCCTTCCCTGGTTCTCGAATGTTGCAGGTAGTTTTCATTACTGCCATGGAGCAATTTTTTGCCTGCAGTTGATCTCCTCTGACTTCTTCAATCCCATGTTCTGTTGGAACCGCAATAGTTGATGCAACGTTGAGGGAACTGCCCCCATTGCATGCAACCATGGCCTTCCCAAGATGATGTTATAAGGTGAAGGTGTATCAATCACAATGAATTCTGTCCTGATCTTCTTAGTGTCGGCTTGTACTTCCAAGCTTGTAGCACCCAATGGCCACGTCGGCGTTCCATTGAAGCCGACCATCGGGCCATTTGATTGCTCCATGTCGTCTGGGTGAAGGCCCAACTCCTTGTAACATCTAACATACATGATGTCACAAGAGCTGCCTTGATCTATCAGGATGCGTTTCACTTGGCACTCCCCAACCTGGAGGGATACTACCAAGGCATCATTATGTGGATGCTGGACCATCTCTAGGTCGGCTTCGGTAAAGGCTATCATCGGTCCTTGGTACTCTTCAGACGAGGTCTTTTCTATCCAACCTGGTTCACATGCTGCAGGTGTTTTACTTTTTGGGTCTCCCCGCGTATATCGTTTTCGTTCATCTTTGAGTGAATTACATTAGCCACCCTAGGTCCCCCTGCCTGTGGTTGCTATGCTGGGGGAGGCGGGGCTGCTGGTGCTTGAGGCAATATTGCCTGTTCTTCTCTTGTCCTGGCTTCATCGACAAGGTCCCTCAGATGGCCTTGCCTTACTAAGTCCTCTAAGTGTGCTCTTAGAGCTCTGCAGCCCTGAGTTGGGTGCCCCTCTTCATTGTGGTAAGCACAACGCCTACCAACGTTCCTTCCCATGTATTCCCCTGGGGCCTTTGCTGGTGCTCTGAAATAGGGTTGATTTCGAATTTGATCCAGGACTTTGTGGACCGGGATTCGGAACACAGTCGTCACTGCCTGTTTACTCCTCAATTCTATCTCTGTTTTGTTAAATCCGTTGTTACCTCGGCTTCACTTCGGCTAGCCGTTCCATTTTTCCTGTTTTACCTCCTTATTCCCCGATGTATCCTCCTCGGCTCTGGCATATTTCTCGATTCTTGCCATGAGCTCTTCCATGCTTTTTGGCAATGTCTTTGCCAAAGATTTCCGTAGTGAACAATCATTTTTCAGGCCGTTCTTGAAAGACACGACCGCCACTTCTTGGTTGCATTCGGGTATTCGATTGAACACCTCGTAGTATCTTTTTGCATAGGCCCTAAGGCCTTCATCCTTGCTGATCTTCAGAGCCATCAATGCGTCCACCCTTAATGGCTGCAGCTTGTTTGTCACGAACCTGGCCACAAACATCTCGGCCAGGCCTTCCCAAGTCTTCACGCTTTCCTTTGGCAGTTTGTGGAACCAATCTGATGCAATCTCCCTAAAGGATGAGGGGAACACTTTGCAGAGCAACGGCTCGTTTCCACTGTATAATGCCATTGAGTTCAAGAATAATCCAATGTGGAAGTTAGGGTCTGACTTACCATCGTATATTTGAAACCTCGGCATACTGAATCTTTTTGGTGCCTCAAATTTGTCCAGTTCTACCGAGAACGGTGTCCTCGGCTTGTCGGGTGAGGTAACCTCGGCTTCAGCATTCTGTTCCTTCCTCTTGAGGTAATTTCTCAAGTCTTCTTTACTCCTCCCTGGAGCTCAGCTATCTTTAGACTTCAGTCTTTTCGGTACACTACTTTCGGCCTCGTGGTGGGTCCGTTTTGATCTTTCTCCATGGGTTGTGTCAAAGCAGAGCGCCTGCCCTTGGACATGCCGATGTTCTTTGTGCTCTGGGTCCTTCGTGTGATATGTCCTTTGGGACTTCTCTTGTCTCGGCTCCTCTCGTCCGACTTCCCTGGAAGGCGGGTGAGAGTGCCTTCCGCTCCTGGTGTGCTGAGGTGCTTCGGGAATTGTTTTCCTTCCTCCATTCTGGGTATTAATTGCTGGAATCGGCGTGTCCTGCAGCGGGTACGGTGGCTGCATGACATTGTTTTGCATCATGAAGTTGACGACCGACTGCAGGTCTGCCAACTTGTCTGCCAATTCTTTCACTTCCTCATCCCTCCGTAGGCACCTATCCCTCCATACCTGGAGGTTATCTTCGTTATAGTACCTGCTTTGGTCTGTCTTCTTTGAAGTGTCGCCCTCCTGGCCGACGTCTTTTCCTCCGTGCCCTGGTTACGAGTTTCCGTATTGTGGTTGTCCCCTTCGACGTCAAGGTTGATAGGTCTGTTACTCCCAGTAGGAGCGTCGTCCCCAATCTTTTTTTCTATCCGTTACTGGCCATCTATTCGTCTTTCTTTCCCACAGACGGCGCCAAATTGTGTGAGTGATTTTCCGATCACACTGCCCACCTTAGTAATTCAGCTGTAGAACACAGGCAGAATAGATGGCACCCTGCTGTCCTGCACAGAAAGAGAAGGCTCCGACGGTGGTTCTTCCACCCGGGGGCACTCCGACGATCAAGTCAGTATATCTCTCAAAGATAATCAATAGTGCTAAAAACAATGCTCTAAGTATCAATTGCATACCTTAGACCCACGGGGGTGCCTCTCTTTTATAGTTTACTCAGTCCCAGTCCCACTAGAAGCATGACTTCTATGGACTCCAATTCTGTACTTACTTTGGACTCCTCAAGAGATAAGGATAGACTCCCTAAGGGTGTTATCCTTATCCATCATGAAGTCTTTCTTCATCCTTGGACTCTTGTCCCTTATCCAATTATCTCGGGCTCCGGTATTCTTGCAGATAACCTCGGCAACTCCGAGATCACCTCGGCATAACTACCTCGACACGTGGCACCTCGGCTGACACGTCGGCGTCACCTTGCCACGTGTTGGTACTCAGTAAATATATCCCCACAGGTACATAGATATTTTTCATGCCCAACTTGCACACAATGGGATGAAAAACCTTATTACCTAACCCTTTAGTAAATATATTAGCCAACTATTCTATTGATTGCACAAAAGGCATACAAATCACTCTATTGCTGATTTTCTCCTTGATAAAATGTCTGTCAATCTCAATGCGCTTTGTTCTATCATGCTGAATTGGATTATGAGCAATGTTAATAGCAACCTTATTGTCACAACACAATCTCATTGGCCCACTACTTAACCAATCCTAAGTCTGCCAATAAAACTTGAAGCCACATAAGTTCACAAATGCCATTAGCCATGCCCTGATATTCTACTTCTGCACTCGATCTGGCTACAACTGCTTGCTTCTTGCTGCGCCAAGTCACTAGATTTTTGTCTACAAAGGTACAATAACCTGAAGTAGATCTCCTGTCATCAACTGCACCAGCCTAATCTGCATCAGTGAAGGCCTCTAACCTCAAGTGACCATGATTAGAGAACAAGATCCCTTTTCCTGGTGTTGATTTCAGATACCTCAAGATCTGATTAACTACATCCAAATGACCTGTTCGTGGATAATGCATAAATTGGCTTACTACACCTACAACATATGCAATATCAGGCCTAGTATGGGAAATATATATTAATCTCCCCACAAGTCTCTGATATCTTCCCTTGTCAACACAATCTCCATCACTACTGCTAAGTCTGTGATTGGCCTCAATAGGGGAATCTACCGGTCTACATCCTAACATCCCTACTCCCTCAAGTAGATCTAAGATGTACTTTCTTTGAGAGTTAAATATGCCCTTGTTAGATCTAGCGATTTCAATCCCAAGAAAGTACCGTAAAGGCCCAAGGTCTTTAATTTCAAATTCCTTGGAAAGTTGAGCTTTGATTTGAGATATCTCCTCTACATCATTCCCAGTCACAACTATGTCATCTACGTAGACAATAGGAATAACAATCTTATCAGCCTGCTGTTTGATGAACATAGTATGATCTGCTTGATTCTGCTTTAACCAACTCTAATCATCGCCTTCAGAAATCTGTCAAACCGGGCTCTAGGAGACTACTTCAAACCATACAATACTTTTTTTAACCAACAGACCTTCCCAGCAGTAGCTGGAGACGAAAAATCAGGAGGAACATCCATATACACTTCTTCTTCTAAATCACCATGGAGAAAAGCATTATTTACATCCAATTGTTGCAATGGCCACCCCAGGATTTGCTACACAGGAAAGCAAGACATGGATAGAATTTATCTTAGCCACCGGAGCAAAGGTCTGTTGATGGTTAATGCCATAAGTCTGAGTGAACCATTTAGCAACTAGTCTCGCCTTATATCTCTCAATGGTTCCATTTGCTCGTTGCTTAATGGTGAACACCCATTTGTAGCCCACAGGCCTTTTCTCTGATGGTAAAGAAACTGCCATTCTTACTCAAAGCTCTTATCTCTTTTTGCCATAACTTCTTTCCTCTTAGGATCATTAAGTGCTTCCTTCCAACCCTGTGGAATAGATACAGAAGACAAAGACGAAACAAATGCACAATATGATGGAGATAAGGAGTCATAGGACACAAAATTAGATATAGGATTTGAGTACAAGTTCTAACTCCTTTCCTAATAGCAATCGGAAGATTAAGATCATAAATGGGAATAGGAGTAGTGACCATGGACTCATTACCTAAAGGATCCACAAACGGAATAGTAACTGGATCCGGAGATGGCGTTGGGCATGGAAGCATGTGAGATGGCTGTTCTTTTTGTCGCCGAGTGTAAGTCTTGAGATCTGGTCTATCCATCCTACTAGACTCCCCCTGAATACATTCAGTTTTCACCTTCCCCTCACTACAAATGATAGAGAAAAAAGGATCAGACAAATCAGAAGAAACAATCTCTTCTGTAGAAGCCTCCCCTTGAAGAGATTGACCTTAACTTGAAAAAAGGGACTCAGACTCACAGAAGGTAATATCCATAGTAACATAGAATTTACGAGAGTGAGGATCATAACACTTATAGCCTTTCTGTGTGGAGGAATAACCAAGGAAAACACAACGCACAGCCTTGGGATCTAATTTGCGCCGAGTGAGGCGAGATGAATGAACAAAACAGACACACCCAAACACTTTAGGAGGAAGAAAGATGGGAGATACAGAAGTGTGAGGGAGAAGATCAAAAGGGTACTGAAACTGAAGAACATTAGAATGCATGCGGTTAATAAGATAAGTAGCGGAAAGAACCGCATCACCCTAGAATGGTTTGGGAACTTGCATCATGAACATAAAAGCACGAGCAACCTCAAGAAGATGACAATTTTTCCGTTTAGGAACATCATTCTGTTCAGGAGTACCGACACAACTGGTTTGATAAAGGATACCATGTTCTTTGAGATACGCACAAAAGTCACTATCAATATATTCAATGCCATTGTCACTCCGAAGGACTTTAATGGGAGTGGGAAACTGAGTATGGACCATCTTATGGAATGTTTTAAAACAAGAGAAAACTTCACTCTTGGTATGAAGTATGTAAATCCAAGTTATACGAGACTAACAATTAATAAAAGTGACAAACCAACGATAGCCAGACACAAACATAACACGAGAGGGACCCCATACATCAGAATGAATAACCATAAAGGGAAATAAACTTCTTTTATTAATTGGAGGATAACAAGAACGTTTATACTTGGCAAACTCACAAGCGTTATAATGAAAATTATTCCTATCGCAATGCTTCACTAAACTAGGGAGAAGTTTTTCTAAAACAAAAATGGGGGAATGCCCTAAACGCCGATGCCACTGATGTAAAAGTGAGAGGCCAGGAGTGCCGGTAGTTTGAAGAGCTTGTCTAGTGAAGGAAGATTCAGCATCCAAAAAACATACAGGCCCTCATGTGCTTTACCATTGCTAATCGTTCTCCCCGTATCCAGTTTCTGAAAGACATAATGAGAAGGATAAAAGGTTATGAAACAATTTAAAGAAGTGGCAAGACGACTAACAGAGTGCAAGTTAGTAGAGAAATTTGGGACATGTAAAATTGATGATAGAGAAATAGAAGAAGAACAATGAATAGAGCCTATCCTAGAGACAGAGGATAAAGACACATCTACAACTCACACTTTATCCTTGCTGGAACAAAGGGAGTAAGTGTGGAAAAGATTAGACAAACCTGTCATATGATCGGTAGCACCGAAGTCAATCCAAGGAAATGATGAGACAACACTCAGGGCACGCGAAGGAATACCTGTGGAAGCAAAGTTGGGAAAAGGAGGATCAGAAGCAGTGGCAGGAGAAGAATCAAGCCGAGCCATCAGACGCCGAAGAGTATGTAACTCGTCTTGGGAAAGTGCTACAGAATCACTCGAAGTATTAGGAGATGACTCTGAGAGATGTGCATGAGAGCGAACAGTACCACCATGATGGCCACGACCACCACCTCATCCTCGAGTAGGATGACCATGCAACTTCCAACAATGGTCCCAATCATGACGTTCTCTTCCACACTAATCACAAATGATCTGATCATTAGAGGAGCCTTTGCCTCTAGACTTGGACAGACTAACTTTTTCAGCTGTAGGAGCAGAAGAGACGGCTAGAGCAAAGCGATCCTAAAGGGGTTGATGAACCATAGCACTTCGCCTACTTTCGCCTTGCAGAACATAAGTATAGGCCTCACGAACACGAATTGGATCCATGTTGAGACCAGCAAGGAAGTCACACACACGCTCTTTGGACACCATCTGCTGAAACATAGTTGCATTTGGGGAGCACACAGCCTGGAAATTTTGATAATAGTCAAGTTTTTGCCATAAACTACTCAACTCTGAATAATACTCAGCGAGAGATCTGTCTTTTTGATCAAAACCCCGAATCTTTTTCCACAGTTCATAGGCCTGAGCATAATTACCTCGTCGAGAATATATCTGATTTGCAGCAGTCCAAATCTCATGAGCAGTGTCCATAAAAACAAAAGACCGACTAATATTAGAATGAATAGAATTGAGTAACTAGGGCATTTTCCTTATTCCATTTGTCACGTGTTGGTCCATCCTTCGCGAGAGCCTGAGTAATGCCTTTGATGTATCCCAACAAGCCACGAGCAGTAATAGCTAACTGAAAGGAACGAGACCATATGTAACAAGCCCGCGGGGGACCTCGCTACAGTTCGGACTCGATTTGTGTCACGGTTCGTAATCTGAACCAAAGAGTCCAAATCCGGCAAATCGTTTTGAGAAAACAGATTTTTGAAAGAAGTGCCAAACATGGACTGCTTTGCCAGATACAGAGTCGCCACCTAAATATTTTATTTTGGGAAATTTAGGAAACCCTGACTCATTGCCTAAGGCCACGTGTCCGTCATCACCAAAGTTGCCTCGGCTCGGGAACTTGGGTACGATTGGGGAAGGTCACTTCATGAGCACCCCCGCTCGCCCGATCAAAGATCGGCCTCTACTAACCATGATATCAAGTTTTGAAAACATTATGTGTTCTTATTCCGGTTATTAGCCTAGATTTACTATGTGATGCGCACAGCATATAAGTATAGACCGGATCGCCTGAATTGGAACAAAACATTTCATGTTTGTTTTTGAAAGATGGTTTGCTACCCGCAAGTAGGCTTAAAATGCAGATTTTGCCACCCTCAGGTGGGCTTAGAAAACAAGTGGTTTTGCCACTATCTAGTGGGCTTAAAACTCACAGTCAATGATTTGTTCCAATCCAAATAACCCAACCTTCACCCACAGGCATTCAGGCAGTTATACCACATAAGCACATAGCCTCATGGCATGCTATTCATGACAGCACTCACACGCATGCAAGGATGCTAAAGCATAAAACTCACCGAGTACTCCAAGCCAAAACAGAAACCGATTAGAAATCCATGCATGATCCTAAGTATACAGAAATGCCTAATGCAACACATGCAAAAATGCAACTATAGCAGGCTCGGCTATTCTAAATATGACATATGAGATGCAACAGCTATCATGTATTCAACTTGGAATTGAAGTACAAATGCAGTTAGTATGATGCGCCGAGCCCGGTGCATGCAAAACAGATGAATGAATGCAAACATGCTATCATACTGTATGCTAATTGAAACATGCCCTAATCTAACCATCGTAAGCTGGTAAATAAAAGGGAAGAAAGACGTGGGGTTAGAAAACATACATCACACTCACGCACACTTATTACAACATTGCCCTCGCACAGAGGGTCCGAATAATATACAGTCCCAAATGAATAGTACAGTCCGAATAAATAATACAGTCCAAATATGTACAAAAATCCTAATTAATTACCAAATTAACTAAGAAAACAATAAACTGGCATGCAAGCCAGGGACTGTCTTGACTCTTCTTCAGATGATGAATGATGCATATCCGGGTTGCCTTTGCGCGGAAATCCACTGTGATGCCCCAACTAGCCTTTGTTTTGCAATAATTTTTGGAAAGCGCGCCAAGCCCCGGAAGACTGGTGATTCTTGATTTGCTACAACAGAGAGCAGGAAAGGGGCATGGCAATGTATTTTCACAAATGTATACATACCTCGATCCTCGTGTCACCAATCACCCATCTCGATGCATGATGGCCGAGGAGTCGAATGGCACAACTCGATATGGAATGAATGCACATATAAACACAACAATACCTAGACTCCATCATGGGTAATCCGGAGTGTCGGTGACTGGGAAATTGAGACACGTTCCGTCACTCGGAGTACGAAACGTACCTCGTTTCCCGTACTCGGGCTAACTCCTATCCCGAACACAATGCAATATGCATGACATGCATGAAATACAACTAAGATACAACCTAACATGCAAAATGCTACGAAATGGCATACACGATGCACGAGGTAACATGGCATACACAATGCGCTAACATACAACCTAGCATACACAATGCTATGAGATGAAATGGCATACACAATGCGTAATGGGCTTACACCAACACAAGTGGACCTCAGCCACACTCACATAGGAGGCCATTAGATGAAAATGAGACACTCGAGATGCGTGCACACGTGCACGCAAACCGAGGACCGAACCTAGGGCACGAATGCCACTCTACCAAAACATGACAAGGCATGGAATATGGCATACTAGCATGCAAATTTCAGTAGCAAAAAGTGATGCAAAACAGCCCTGAAGCATGGCAAAATGGCACCCGATGCATGAAATGAATCCCGACATATGAAATTAGGTACATGGAATGACCTATGGCTATGCAATGCATGAATTATTTGAATATGAAGTGTGAAGACAGAATCAAGACAGCCCCAAAACAAGCATATTTACAGTTTTAAGCAAGGCCAAACAGTGAACACAAATGGGGCTAAATCAATATGCAAAAATGGCCCTGAAAGAGAGATAATGAAGCAAGTGGCAGCTGCTGGCCACAAACAGAGAAGGGCCCTTCTACAATGTTGAATAGGGGCCCAAAATATGGTATTTTACAGTTTACAACAAGCCACAAAAACGAACACAAGTATGGCTAAGCTCTCATGCAAGGAATGGGCCAAAAGAGGGACAAAGAAGCAAGTGATGGTTTCTGGCCTCGAACACAGGAGGGCCCTTCAATAATGTTGAAGAGGGGCCAAAAATATGGCATTTTACAGTTGATGACCAGACCCAAAAAAGTGCACAAGCATGCTTAAAATACTATGCAAAATAAGGCCTAAAAAGAGGTTTAAACACAAAGATCAAAAAGGAAGCCTCAAACATCAAAAGACCCTTAATAAAACATGAAGAGGGGATCAAAATAAGGCCATTTATAGTTTGGACCAGAGCCCAAAAATAGAAGCACAAGAGGCTAACAAATCATGCAAAAATAAGGCCAAAAGAGGGATATAAAGGCAAGTGACAAATGGAAGCCTCAAACAGTGATGAGCCCTTCAATAATGTTGAAGAAGGGCTCAAAATAAGCCACTTTACAGTTTATGACAGAGCTCAAAACAGTTTATACATAGGCCAAAAATACTACACAAGAAATAGGCATACAAGAGAGGTAAAGAAGCAAGTGCAAAAAGGAAGCCTCAAACAGTGAGAGGCCCTTAAACAAACATGAAAAGGAGCTCAAAAAAATGCTATTTTCAGTTAGGGTCGGAGCCCAAAAGTGTAAGCAAGAATGGCTAAGAAAGCATGCAAAAATGAACTCAAAAGAGGGGAAAAATGACTCACCCTTGTAGACCAATCTTTGACAACCTCTTGGCACAAGAAATGGTGCTCCTCAGCTCTGGAAAGCAGCTCCAAGTAGCTGGAATGGAGGTGGTGGTGTGGTGCTAGGTGGTGGTGTAGAAATGGTGTAGGAACTTAAGGGTTTTGAGGGTTAGGATGTAGAGAGGGAGAGATGCAACATATGAGGCTCAAAGCAAAAGTTTCTAACCTCCCAAAACCAGCTGGGAGTGCTGGTTATATAGACAAAAAGGGTGGAAAAGAGGGGGGAAAATGTAGGGGAAAACAATTCAAGTTTCCCCCCAAAAGGCCAAACCCTCGGACATAAGGCCTAGAGGAAAACAAAATTCACTTTTAGGACACACTTGGGGTGGGGGTTATGGCCGGCTAGCTAAAAAGGGCAAAAAAGTCATTTCACCAGCTAGGTGGCCGGCCTGCTACTTTCAGGACAAAAAAATGGGCTGCCGGAAAGAAATGTGGCCGGTGGGTGATTGGGCAGTCCAATGGTGGCCATTCAAGTGTCTAAATTGAAGCCCCGGAAGTTAGCTTTCCAATGGCACAAACCTTGCATTAAAATTCTTCTTGTGGAAAAAGTTATGCCAGTTTTCGTGAAGACGCGCAGATTCGATCCCAATCGGAGTGATGCCCTACTTCAATTAACCATATCTCCCCTATCCGGAATTGGATTTAGGAGATTATTGAGTGCAAAATGAGGCCCCGGGAGTAAGATTTCCAACGGTGGCAGCCTCATAGCTTGATTCCAAGTATGTGAATGAATAGGCCCGATTCGGCGAGGGCTGTTCAATTCTCTCTTAACGATTCATGCCCATTTTCTTCCCCAACTGGATTTCTTCCCTCTTCTCCTCTTTTCTTCAACTCCAAACCCCTAAGTAAGGTGTTTTGAAAGATTTTTCAAAGATTTCATCTCTCTTTCATTCATTTCCACTTTGTCCTTGCTTGGTTTTCCGAAAAGCGCAACATTTGACAAAATGCGAGCCTCGGAACATCGTAAAAACTTTATTTCAAAAACGTTTTGAAAGAGAGGGTTTTATGACTAAAATCTTTTGATCAAGATCGTTTTGGTCTAGAACAGGGGTATAAAGTTGAGATTTGACTCTCTCCTTGCCGGAGAAACTAAACCTTTCCCCTGCACACCTTTCTCCACCATGTAAACCATCAGTCGCGTCCAAGTCTTAAAGTCAGTCAAAAATGGGGTGTCTACACCATACTGAGTAATTGGTGTCATCCAACTTAACAGAAGTTGAAGAGAAGAGTTATCACCAAGCATCACACTAGGACCTAAACTCTTAGTCTCATTGTTGGCAGGAATGACACCTTTGGCAGCCATTAAGACCACACAACTAGATAAAAATTGAGATGAAGAGAGAACAAAACCTTGTTTGGAAGTATATATCTCACCAACGACACAATCAGGAAGCACCATAAACAAGCCCAGACAGTAGCAGAAACAGCCCAAATAGCACCCGAATGAACCAGAAGGACCAACAACAACCAAAAAAATACCCCAGAAGTGAAAACTGAAGCCAAGGAAGGCTCTAAACAGCCTAGTCGGCTCCTAGAGAAGGAAGCCCAAGCCTTGAATCAAGCAAAAACATACTAGAATTGCAATTATGAAAAAATGATCCATTATTCTCAAAAATAAAGAAAAAATCAAAAAATAGGCAAAGAAGATCTCAAAAAAATTGAAAATTTTTCTGGGCAATCCCTAGCCCTAGTTGAGCATGTTGGGAATTTTTTTTTACATTATCTAATAGTGAAAGGATGGACTAGGAAAATGAAAGAACACATAAATTGTGTATTGCTCTGATAACAAGTTAAAAATAAAAGAAGAGATCTAAGAAGGAAGGAAGAAGATGATAGAACAGAGAAGATGATAGAACAAAGAAGATGGTAGAACAGAGAAGATGAGAGAAGAACAACGTTAGGAGGCACAAAACCTAATCAAAAATTAGTTCGTCGTCTCTGACTAGGTATATTATATCAATAAGTGATAATTAGACAATTACACAACTACCCTTCATCTAATCTTAACAATTATAGTTAGTAATGTTGTGGGCTATGAAGCATGATTATTTCCAAAATGATGCCATAAAAGTATTGGGTACGCATTTGGTATGGCTGTGATTGCAGACGTACCGAGTATGCAAAATACATAACCAATTTTCAAGTTGAATCGCAATAAATAAAAGGATGTATTGCTTCACAATCCTAACAATTGAAAGAGCATGTTTAGAAGGCAAGGCGTTCCCCTCGTGGCAGAGGGCAGGCCTTTCCTCTGGCTATGCCTCAGATTCGAGCTTCATTTTGCTCCCCCAATATTATATAGAAGTTATTACATCACAAAAGAAAACCAGCTAGTTTAGGCTATGGTACTATAGATTTTATTACTACAAAGGAGTAGTCTATGCCTAGTTACGAGTTTAAGGCATCAAACTCACCCAACAAAAAGAATTAAAAGAGCAACTTAAGATTGTAATCTTAGACCTATCCATGACGTTCAGTTGTGTGAATAAATTTAAAAAAGAAAGAAAGAGACACACGGGAAGAATATTCTGCAATTGGGTTTGGCAAAAAAGAATTGAAGAAATTACTTGTATTGTAGAATGAGGGATTCTAATATGTTATGCATACAAATGCCGTGTGTACATGTAGGACTCATCATATTTAGAAATTTAATACTGTGATGAGCAATTTTTTTTTATCAAATTTGTTTATCATCTGATATGTCATCACTGCATTGGTACAATAATGCACCAACCTTCCATGCTTTGTACTATTACATGAATAACATGTAAGGTGCCACCTCAATGCTAAACAAATTTAGTACAAAAATATGGTCATCCTAGTATTATTCTATTTAAAAAAATAGTGGATCCCATTATTTTTAATTTGTTTCAAATTGGTCCAATTTCAAACGTGTCGTTAAACTCATTAATGAAATTGTATTTTTTTTTGCTTTAAAGGCATTGTAGCATTTCATTAATGATTTAAATGGTATGTTTGAAATTTGACTTAAATTGGAAGCTTTAACTAAATGGACAAAATTGAAACTTAGATTATCAAAATCACACAAAAAAAATACTTTATGGACTATAGATACACTAGTGTATGACCGTGCCTAAAGGTATAGTGAAAATAATTTTGAGATTAAAATAAAATTGAATGTAAAATTAGTGGGTTAAATGTAATTTATCTAACTTGTTGCAAAAAAAAAAAAAAAAAAAAATTTGAGGCCAAAATGTAAATAGATAGTCCATTTGGTTTGAATTTTTAAATGAATTTTATAATTATATTTTTAAAAAGAGTTTGTCAAACTTGAAATTTTGCTTTCGTTTGGAAAGTGGTTGACTTTTTAGCTATTTTAGTCTGGACTAAAAAATCTTGTTTCGGATAAGCTTTTTGATTTTTTTGACTTTTGTAAGAGAAAAATTAAAATAATTATGGTTGAGATGTGACATTTTGTCATATTGACTTTTTAATCTATTTTGTCATTTTGTGACTATTTTAACTCCAACCTATGATGCCAAACGAAACTAATTTGTATATTTTGAAAATATTTTTACAAATTTCAAATTCAAAACTTATTTAGTTTTGGAGTTTTCAAAAATAATTTTTAAAATTTTTAATTTGTATTTTTTTATTTTTAGTAAACTTTTAAAATATTTTAATCAACATTTTTTACTTTTCAAATCCATTCAATCTAAATACACTTAAAAACTATAAAATTTATAATGGTATAAAATTTACACTTAAAAACTTTAAAAATAATTTTTACGAATTTAAAATAAAATTTTATAATTTTGCATGATTTATGTGTTTTTATGTCTTTTGAGTGAAAAAATTGTCCAATTTGTCCAATTTAGAAAATTAAGGTCAAATTTGTTGTCCAACTTGTCTAATTTGTTGCTTAAGAAATTAAGGTCAAAATATAAATAGATGGTTTGGATTTTCAAATGAATTTCATAAGACAATTTTTGAAAAGAGTTTCACAAAACTAAAAAAATAGTTTGATTGTATATTTTGAAAATAATTTATACAAATTTTTAATCTGTATTTGAAATTTTTATTAATTTTTTTAAATATTTCAATTCAATCCAATCTAAATACACTTAGAATAGTGGCTGATATAGTATTGAATAAGTGTGTACACATTTTTAAAATTTTAAAATGTAGTTGAATTAAGTCATTTACATTTACACTAAATATTTAAAAATACTGATAATTTCAAATACTTGTAAAATATTAAACAAATATGAAAGTGAAAAGCTGTCGGCGTGAGTCATCGTCACTCATCATATTTAGAAATTTAATACTGTGATGAGCAATTTTTTTTATCAAATTTGTTTATCATCTGATATGTCATCACTGCATTGGTATAATAATGCACCAACCTTCCATGCTTTGTACTATTACATGAATAACATGTAAGGTGCCACCTCAAATGCTAAACAAATTTAGTACAAAAATATGGTCATCCTAGTATTATTCTATTCAAAAAAAATAGTGGATCCTATTATTTTTAATTTGTTTCAAATTGGTCCAATTTCAAACATGTCGTTAAACTCATTAATGAAATTGTATTTTTTTTTGCTTTAAAGGCATTGTAGCATTTCATTAATGATTTAAATGGTATGTTTGAAATTTGACTTAAATTGGAAGCTTTAACTAAATGGACAAAATTGAAACTTAGATTATCAAAATCACACAAAAAAACATACTTTATGGACTATAGATACACTAGTGTATGTCCGTGCCTAAAGATATAGCGAAAATAATTTTGAGATTAAAATAAAACGGCAATGCTACGTAGCTCAAATTTTGTGGCTCAAAAGTGGCTCAAATGGCCAAAACGACGTCGTTTTGAGTACAGAACAACATAAAAATGGCCAAAACGACGTCGTTTTGGCCATTTGAGCCACTTTTGAGCCACAAAATTTGAAGTACGAGACATTTTCCAAAATAAAATTGAATGTAAAATTATTGGGTTAAATGTAATTTATCTAACTTGTTGCAAAAAAAAAAAAAAAAAATTTGAGGCCAAAATGTAAATAGATAGTCCATTTGGTTTGAATTTTTAAATGAATTTTATAATTATATTTTTAAAAAGAGTTTGTCAAACTTGAAATTTTGCTTTCGTTTGGAAAGTGGTTGACTTTTTAGCTATTTTAGTCTGGACTAAAAAATCTTGTTTCGGATAAGCTTTTTGATTTTTTTGACTTTTGTGAGAGAAAAATTAAAATAATTATGGTTGAGATGTGACATTTTGTCATATTGACTTTTTAATCTATTTTGTCATTTTGTGACTATTTTCACTCCAACCTATGATGCCAAACGAAACTAATTTGTATATTTTGAAAATATTTTTACAAATTTCAAATTCAAAACTTATTTAGTTTTGGAGTTTTCAAAAATAATTTTTAAAATTTTTAATTTGTATTTTATTATTTTTAGTAAACTTTTAAAATATTTTAATCAACATTTTTTACTTTTCAAATCCATTCAATCTAAATACACTTAAAAACTATAAAATTTATAATGTTATAAAATTTACACTTAAAACTTTAAAAATAATTTTTACGAATTTAAAATAAAATTTTATAATTTTGCATGATTTATGTGTTTTTATGTCTTTTGAGTGAAAAAATTGTCCAATTTGTCCAATTTAGAAAATTAAGGTCAAATTTGTTGTCCAACTTGTCTAATTTGTTGCTTAAGAAATTAAGGTCAAAATATAAATAGATGGTTTGGATTTTCCAATGAATTTCATAAGACAATTTTTGAAAAGAGTTTCACAAAACTAAAAAAATAGTTTGATTGTATATTTTGAAAATAATTTACACAAATTTTTAATCTGTATTTGAAATTTTTATTGATTTTTTTAAATATTTCAATTCAATCCAATCTAAATACACTTAGAATAGTGGCTGATATAGTATTGAATAAGTGTGTACACATTTTTAAAATTTTAAAATGTAGTTGAATTAAGTCATTTACATTTACACTAAATATTTAAAAATACTGATAATTTCAAATACTTGTAAAATATTAAACAAATATGAAAGTGAAAAGCTGTCGGCGTGAATCATCGTCAAACCTACCAGCACCCTAACCCAACACAAAGCAAATTAAAGAACAAGACCAATTTCACATTCCTTCTGCAAAACCCATACTTTTTTTTTCAAACTTTTATTTACCTTTCCTATACAACTACAAAAATCCATAATTCTTCTCTCTCCAAAATGAGAGTGCCTAGCAAGCTGCTACTTTGCCAAAAAAAAAAAAAAAAAACGCAAGTTTATTTTTCTCTCTCCAAAATGAGATTGCCTTACCATAATCATTATCAAACCCACTTTTTCTCTCTCTGAAAGAAAACTCAAGAAAGATACTGGCAAACTGTTTCTTTTTTCCTTCCATTTGTTTCTTTTGTTTTGCCTCTGGTCTTTCCTTTGAAGATGGTCCAAAGAACAGGGGAGTTTTTGAAAGAGAAATTAAGAAAGCAAGAGCAATGGAGCTAACCTGAAAAAGAAGAAAATAAAAAAAATCATGATCATTCAAGTGTTGTTGAAAAATGTTTACAAAAAATATAGAGAGAATAAGAAAGCGGTGAATATATGTCCGTCATTGGCAACTCTTTCGCTTTGTTCGACAAATCTCGTGGTCCATGATCTATGTCCGTCATTGTTGCTGCAGATCTCGTCGTCACGGTGGTCGGTGCCGTCATTGTTAGAGGAGAGAAGAGGGTAATAAAGGTCGGGGGTGGTGTGAAAAGAGGAGATTGAGTAATGTTTTGGGAAGTTGGTAAAAAGTTGACTTTTTGATTTTTTTAGTGGCTTTTTTGGTTAAAAAAGCTAAAAAATTAAAAAACTGACTTTTTTGGCATGTTGCCAAAACGCCCCTGAGCACCGTTTAGGAGAGAGGGAAAGAGGGGGGGAACGTGGACGTGGGTTTTGAGAAACTGGCTTTGGGCAAAACAAAGCGTGTTGGGGAAGATGTTTATGGGTAAGAATATAAAATCCTTAGATTGGTTCATACATTTTTGAGCGTTGGATGTTGTTATAAAGTAACTCCGCCGGTCCCAAACCCTGGTTAAGGAGGAGGGTTGTGTGTTAGGTAGCCAACAGCTAACACATAAAAAAAGCCATTCGGATCCCTTATGAAAATGAATCCTATTTTGAATCGTTCAAATGCTAGGTCGTTACCCTCAAGTAACGCGTTGCGCTTGCCTCCGGGTGTTTCGAAAAGTGAGCAAGGGGCGACGCATCGACGCCTGGGTGCGGTGAAAAATGGGCAAAGGTTTCCGCGTTTTTCTGAACGAGCGCGGGTAAAGAAGCTAGTCGAAGACTACAGGTTTAGGGTAGCCACTTGGAATATAGGAACCTTAACTAGTAAGACGATAGAATTGGTAGATGTTATGATTAGGAGGAGAGTTAGTATAACTTGCGTACAAGAAACTAAGTGGACGTGTGAGAAAGTTAGGAAAATTGAGGATACTGGTTTTAAACTGTATTATAGTGGTAAGGACAGACGCAGGAATAAGGTAGGAATCATAATTGCCAAGGGTCTGGTAAAGTATGTAGTGGCGGTCATTAGAAAATGGGATATGATTATGTTAGTTAAACTAGTTTTTGGAGGGAATATAGTGAACGTTATTAGTGCATACGCCCCTCAAGTAGGATTAGATGATCAGATTAAGAGGGATTTTTGAGAGCAAATGGATGAGATCTTACAGGAGATGCCCATATGAGAGAACCTGGTTATAGGTGGAGATTTTAATGGTCATGTAGGCATAGATAAACTAGGCTATGAAAGGGTGCATGGTGGATACGGTTTTGGTGACAGAAATGAGGCTGGAGAGAGTATCTTAGATTTTGTGTTGGCTTCTGACCTGGTAGTGGCCAATACTATCTATAAGAAGATGGAGGAGCATTTGATAACTTTTAAGAGTGGGCCAGTTAAGAGCCAGATAGATTACTTCTTAGTGAGAAAAGTGGACCGCCTAAAATGCAATGATTGTAAGGTGATTCCTGGAGAGACCCTGACCTCTCAACATAATATTTTGGTACTAGATTTATGTTTTAGAGGGCAATACCAAGCTAGGAAGGATAGTGGGCATCATAGGACGAGATGGTGGGACCTAAAAGGAGATAAACTAGAAATATTTAAGAATAGAATGGATAAGGAAGGTACTTGGGACTTGGAAGATGATGCTAACACTATGTGGAACTCAATGACCAATTGTATGAGGAGAATCTCAAGGGAAGTGCTTGGAGAGTCGAAAGGGACGGGACCTAGTGCTAGGGAAACTTGGTGGTGGAAGGAAAATGTTCAAGTGGTAGTTAAGGCAAAGAAAGAGTGCTTTAAAAAGTGGCAGAAGGATAGAACTGAGGAAAACCTTAAGAGCTATAGATTGGCTAATAAGGATGTCAAAAAAGTAGTGAGAGAGGTTAAATTGAAAGCTTATGATGACCTATACACTAGACTAGATAGTAAAAAATGAGAGAAGAGAGTATACAAACTTGCTAAGATACGGGAGAGGAAAACAAAAGATTTTAATCAAGTTAAGTGCATCAAGGGTGAGGATTCTAAGGTATTGGTGAAGGATGAAGAGATTAAGGAAAGATGGAAGAACTATTTTGAGAAACTATTAAATGAGAAACATGGAGGTACGACAATAGGGAAATAAATGGCTAGTAATACGATAAACCAAGACTATAGGTTTTATCACCGGATTAGGACCTTTGAAGTGGAGATTGCACTTAAGAAGATGAAATCAAATAAGGCTTTAGGACCCGACGATATCCCTATTGAAGCTTGGAAGTGCTTGGGTAAAAAGGGGGTTGCTTGGTTGACTCAGTTGTTTAGCAAAATTTTGTTGACTAGGAACATACCAGATGAGTGGAGGAAGAATATTTTAGTGCCAATATATAAGAATAAAGGAGATGTCCAGAATTGCAACAATTATAGAGAAATCAAGCTAATGTGCCATATAATGAAAGTGTGGGAGAGGGTGATGGAACGCCGATTACGAGATATAACAAAGGTGTCAAAGAGTCAATTTGGGTTTATGCCCCGCAGGTCAACAATGGAAGTGATTTATCTTTTGAGGAGAGTAATAGAAAAGTATAGAGAAAAGAAAAGAGACATTCATATGGTGTTTATCGACCTTGAGAAAGCATATGATAGAATGGCCCGAGATATAATATGGTGGGTGTTAGAGAAGAAAGAGGTGACAAAAGGTTACATTGATGTGATTAGGGACATGTATGAAGGGGTGGTGACCACTATTAGATCGCCTGTTGGAGAGACAAATGAATTTCCTATTACTGTTGGGTTACACCAAGGATCTACCTTAAGCCTTTATCTTTTTGCTTTAGTTATGGATGAGTTGACGAGAAATATTCAGGATGACGTGCCATGGTGTTTGCTTTTTGCAGACGATATCGTGCCAGTAGATGAGACTAGAGAAGGAGTTAATACAAAGTTGGAGATTTGGAGAAAAGCTCTTAAATCTAAAGGTTTTCGGGTAAGCAGAAATAAGATAGAGTACATGGAGTGTAAATTTAGTAACAGTAACAATGAAAGCAGAGGAGAAGTGAAGATTGAGAACCAAGAATTGCCTAAGAGTGAACATTTTCGTTATTTAGGGTCGATTATCACAACAACGGGGGAGATTGATGCGGATGTAGCCCATAAGATTAAGGCGAGATGGTGTAAGTGGAGAAGTGCGTCTGGAATACTGTGCGATAAATGAATACCCATTAGACTAAAAGGTAAGTTCTATAGAATGACTATTAGACCAGCGATGTTGTATGGGACGGAGTGTTGGGCAACCAAGAAACAACATGTAGATAACATGAGTGTGGCTGAGATGAGGATGCTAAGGTGGATGTGTGGCAAGACTAGACAAGACAGAATTAGGAATGAGTGTATTCGGGAATGGGTAGGAGTAGCACCGATAGAAGATAAGTTGAGAGAGAATCGATTGAGATGGTTTGGTCACATTCAACGGAGACCAACAGAGGCAGTAGTGAAGAGATACGATGCTGTAACGGTAGAGGGGAGTGTTAAGGGACAGGGTAGGTCTAGATTAACGTTGGCTAACATTGTAAATAGAGATATGGATCTACTTAATTTGACTAACGAAATGGCCTTTGATAGGGCCGCATGGAGAAGAAGGATTTATGTAGCCGACCTCATTTGATGGGACTTAAGGCTTGGTTTGGTTTGGTTTGGTTTGGGATGTTGTTATAAAGTCATCTCAGCCGTTCAAATGTCCTAGTGGGACAAATGTCTCTAAGATAAATTCAAAAACTATTCTGCCTTATTATATTGATTTTAATAGAATATTAATTATTATGTTTTATAATCATAGAATCTTTTAGTCTCATAATTTTCCTGTTAAGGTTCCTATTTCCTGTTATATTGCATTTGTACTAGTTTCTTTACACCAAATTCATCGAATAAAGTATGAGAACCCTTGCTTATTTCTGATCATACCCAAGCACCAATGTTTCGGATTGCTCCCTTGCCGATTTATCACTACATATGGACTCTGATATAGCGTGTCGCTAAGTTAGGAATGCCCATATGGGGAAAATATAGCATGTCACTACTGTTCTTGCATGGTCGTATGGTGAAGCATTTAGGCTTTGACATGATATGCAAATGCAATATAACACATTTTAGCCTGTTGGTAAACTGTTTATTGGGAAGGCATCTAATGAACAACATTTTCTTTTCTCCTTATCTCAAGGGACAAAAAGAAAGAAGGAAACTTTCTTGCTCAAATGAAGGTTGCTTTGAGAACATCTTATCATAAGAATTCGTGGTTATCATGTCACTACCCTTCTTGCATAGTCATATGGTGAAGCATTTGGGCTTTGACATGATATTCAAATGCAATATAAAACATTTTAGCATGTTGATAAACTGTTTATTGGAAGGCATCTAATGAACAATACTTTCTTCTTCTCTAATCTCAAGGGACAAAAAGAAAGAAGGAAACTTCCTTGTTCAAATGAAAGTTGGTTTGAGAACATCTTATCATAAGAATTCATGGTTCGGAATAGTTGCCTTGCCAAGGGATTTATGTGTGGCTTCGAACTTTTGATCTTTGTATATTATTTGGAAGCTTTGCTGTTTTCTCTTCTGAGAAACAAAAAGATAAATCTGGTCAAATATGTTTGTTTTTTAATTTAAATTTTTTGTTTTCAGTTTTTTCAGCACTTCTAATAACATGGGTCACCCACTTTATTTCCCTAAGAAACACCATTGAGATTGGGTTGGAACCCCTGCCTTGGCAAGTGGGACATGTTCTGGATATTGCTTGGGCTATGAGGACAGTGCTTGCGCAGTATTGTTGAAAATTGGGTGCTCTTTCTTTCCTTTTTGGATGTCTGAATTGGTAAAAGATGGCTGCCCAATTTCATTTGGATTTGGGAATTTATGTTTTGGAAAATGCCTCCAACCCCCAGTGGGGGTGCTGGAGGTCATGCGTTTAGCCCCTTGATTGGGCAAAAAAAAAAACTTTTTTTTTTTTTTTTTTTTTCAGCCAATGGCGCAGCGCCACATCACTGGGGGTCTGAAGCAAGGTTCTTTATGTTTTGTATTTGAATTGCCTGGGTTGTAAAGAAGATCAAGTTAAGCATGGGATGAGCGAAGTATGTCTATATTAATTGGAGTTGCCTTCTCATTTCGCTCAAGCTTAATTTTTGGTCAAGCTTTAAATATTTAAAATGCTGTATAAAAAGTGAGCCCACATGTAAGTACTGGAAATTTATTCAATTTTTTTTCTTGGGACTTGAGCTCGTGATCCCAAAGTTGGGAACCATGGGTGGGTTTCTCTCTCTAAAAAAAGCTTCTATCCCTCTTCCTATTCATGCATCTCTCAGCCACATGATATAATTTTTTATTATAGAGAAAATCACATTGTGTGGTTGAGAAACTTTTTCGGGATGCTGGATCCAGTGGTGGAAACCAATGGGTAACTTCTACCTTTACGCTGTGTTTGGTTGGAGGATTTGAGGAGGAATTTGGAAAGGGAAAGGGAAAAGTTAGGTGAAATGTGAATAAAATATACCTACATTTCACCTAGTTTCACACACCTTTTCCCTTTCCCTTTCCAAATCCCTCCTCAAATCCCTCAACCAAACACAGCATTAATGTTGGGGAAAAAAACCTAGGTACAATTGTTTAGGTGCAAGCGGCGCTTGGGGTTAATAAGAGCACGCCATGTGGCCATCTTGCCCACTCATGAATTGAATCTGCCTTTAATGCAGGGTGGCCTTATAAATGTTGGCTCGACTCATAGCTTCGACACACTTATGACACGCTCTTATTGGCCACCTACACTACCTTCAGCTAAAGGATTGTATTGAAGTTTTTCTGTAGATCATTGAATTTCTTAGAATTTCTGCAACAATTATCAACAATATCAAGAGGCTTGGGCTTGAAAATTCAGCATTGTTTAGGCTTTGCTTCCCTAGTTGATTTATCTATTACTACATGACATTGTTTATGAAGTGTATTTTTACTAAATAATGGATTGTATATATCTATATAATTAAATAATAGATAGAACATTGAGGTAATAAATGATCAATAATTTTTGACGTGTTATGTATTATGTAGCCTGAGTACTCATTGCTGTAAAATGGTTTAAAGAGCTTGCTTGTGTGTTTTTAAGTGTAAAAGAATTTGGCCTTCATTGCTGGCATATACCCTGTTCGAGTGAGAGAACTTGATTAATATATAATGACAACGTACGAGGTTCCTGGATTATAAACACTACAGCCATTTCTGGTCTTTGTTGAAGCATTCTTTATATCCTCTATTTCTTTTTTGTTTTGGTTGTTATGGCTGGAATCTGACTACATTTTTTTTTATGCTTGTACAATGTTTTACAGTTCACAATGGTGCTCCCAGTATGGAAGTGGAATTTATTCTTACAGTTTGCTGATTAGTCTTTACTCCAGACGTTGATTTTCATTATTTGTTCTTAATTAACCCTTCTGCCCTCTGCTACACATATGCTTGGATGGAAAGAAGTATGTATCAATAACCTGGAAAGAGAAAAAAAGGGATCTCTTCGGAAACTTGATCTGAGGACGTTTGAGGGCAGTCCAATGTTGGCTCCAAGGTACTATACTGGTTAGGTTTATTTGTTAGACAGCTATAGAGAATTGGCTTGTTTGGCAACTGGTGAGGAAAATAAAGACTTAAAATAGAACAAAATGAAATAATATTCATAATTATTCTCATGTGCAAGCACCATATGTTAGATAATAAGAAGTATTAAAATCATAGGTCGGCTGACAACTTGTTTATGTGCTTGATCCGTAGAGTTAAAATTGCAACTGATCCTGGTTGCTGATGGATAATCCTCCATTGTTTGTTCAAGCCTTAAATGTTATGGGAAATGCACCCTTGATATTTGAGCTTGAATGCCTTCCTTATTTTTCAATCTTGAAGTGGTTGATTTCCATTGACTTCATGGTTTCCAGCACTATTTTTCTCTCGTCGATTAGTTACTCTTTTGATAATTCTTTATGTGCAGTTTATTTATCAAAAAAAAAAAAAAAAATCTTTATGTGCAGCACACTTGCATTATATTAGTTGGTGGATAATGCTAAAAAGTTTCAGCCCGAAGAGAAGAGTTCATGTTGCCAAACTCTAGACAAAGTAGAGGTGCATTAGCCTGATCTTACCAAGTTTTAATTGACCTTTTGTGAAGGCTTTTTTTCTTTTTTTTTTTAGTCCTTGCATAGCCCACATCAATGATTATGGATACTCCTTCCTATTGTTTAGTAGCCATTGATATTTACGTAAGACCAAGAACATATAATCCAACAATGAAACATATTCATATGGTTTGAATTGTATGCACGTAAAGTTTGAGCAATAGAATAATTTGTTATATATTAAACATATTCCAATACTATTTCTTTTTTATTCTTGTATGCTTTATTTTCCTTTGTTAGTCAACTTTTAGCCATCAAGGAGATTGCTTTCCCCTGAAAGTATTACCTTAATGATGGTATGTTTATTTTCCCCTTGGAGTTGTACTACTTAGCCTTTGTATTTACAACATGGAGAGAAGATAGATACGATGGAGAGAAACCACACACCATGGCAACGGTGGTTGGCAGCCAGTGGTTCGGAGGTATGGAGGACAAGGGGTGTGGAATAGAAGGGAGGTAGCAGATATCCACTCTGTTTTTGTGGACAATATACCTGAAGCGATGGGGGCAAAAGGGCTATATTCCATCTTTGGTAACTATGGTGTAGTCATGGATGTTTTTATTTCCAATAAGAGGAAACTTACACAATCTCGATTTGGTTTTGTAAGATACAATTGCTCTGTAGCAGCAACTGTGGCAGTACAGAAAGCTAATGGGCTTTAGTGTGATGATAGAACCCTAAAAGTCAAAATGGCAGATTTTGGGAAGGAATATGTCACAAAATATAAACCTGCAAAACCAACACAGATTGGGAAGACTATGGAGGTTATTCCAATTACTGAAGCTGGCTATCAAAGGCAGATGTCATATGCAGAGGTGGTGGGAGGTAGGGGTGTGTCATCAAATGTAATTTCAACGATTCAAGCATATGAGGAAGGCAATGGTTGGTTATATGAAAGTGCAGTAGCAAGGCTCAAATCATCCTCTTTATTGGAGGAGTTTAAGGAGGAACTAGCAAGGAAGGGCTTTGAGGATGTCACAATTAGAATGGAAGGTGGAAGAAATATGGTTTTGTCATTCCAATCAAAGGAGATCATAGGGGAAAAAACTCATGAGAATGAAGGAGTGGCTTAAGGAATGGTGTGAGTCAGTCTTAGAATGGAAACAAGGGATGGTCATTGACCAAGAAAGGTATGTATGGCTCAGATGTTATAGTGTTCCCTTGAATCTGTGGAACAACACATTCCTTCACATTGGAAAGCTGTGGGGTGAAGTGATTGGATTGGATGATGATATTCGGAATCTAAATTCTCTACATTGTGGGAAAGTGAAGATTGTTACAAGACTTATAAAGTCCATTAACCAGCTCATTCATTTGGATTGTAAAGGCAAATTATACCCAGTTAGGGTCTGTGAGGAACAAATTATTGTATCTAAAGATGTGAAAGTGCAATGTTTCTACAAATCACACAGCTGGAAGTATGATGAGAACTACAATCTTGCGTATAATCTTGATTAGGATAATCATCAGAGTCCAGAAAAAGAGAGTAGGCTTGAGGAGGAAGATAGAGACATGGAGGTCCATGTCAATAATGAGTTGGCAAAAAAGGGTTGATATGGAAGAAGCAGGAATAGGGATCTCTCATGTCAGTAATACTGATATGGCTGGTGAGGATCGGCTTAGTGATGTCTCTGTGGTAGGTGAAACATGCATGTTTAATGGTATGTCAGAGGAAAGCGACGCATGCACGGGAGCCTCTGCAGAAATGGTGTCAAGTTCCAAGAAGAGAGGTAGTGAGTTCCGAGAAGTAGGAAGGGTTGATGGTGACATACCCAACTTCGGGTATATCAGAAGTCTCAATGAAGTTGAAGTCTTGAGGCCTGGGATTCAGTTAGAAGTGGACTTGATGAAGGCCCAATTGCTTGATGGGCTTGTTGAATCAACTCATGCTAATGTGGGGACAGGCCCTAAGATTTTTTGTAAGTCACATTATTTGTCTGTGTCTGTAGCCCATAATCAAGGGGAGGCAAGTCAACCCTCAGTTGACTCAGTTGAGGGAATCAGAGTGAGGATCCTAGTGAATCCAATTCCAAGCAAAAGGCCTCCTGGGAAAGAGGATGGTAAAGCAAAGAGCAGAAAAAAATGACAGAAGAAAGGGAAGCAACTAGGTGTTACAAAATTGGGTAAGCCATCTTTAAAGCTGAGGAAAGGAGCAATTTTTCGATCTGCTGTGGCTGCCATTTCCCTCTCAATGGCGAGTGAATCCAGCAGAGCTCAGTTAGTGATGTCAGAGGCAGAAGCAATACTGGAAATGGGCAAAGCTCTTGGCATTGATTGTGAAAGGAAAGAGGAGGAGATGATTAGCAAATTGGAAGATCTTGAAGCCAAAGATTTGGAGAATGTTAGGCAAAGGGACGGGGATGCTAATTAAGTACTCTATATTGTCTAGCTTGGACAAGGAGGTTGAGTACTCTATATTGTCTTCATGAAGATATAGTCATGGAACGTAAGGGGGATTAGTAGACCGGAGAAAAGAAGGAAGATTAAGAAAAGTCTTGCTGTCAGGAAAGTGGACATTGTTCTACTTCACGAATCAAATAAGGGAGTAGTAAACGTTGATCTTGTTAGGTCTATGTGGCCTGGTGACTGTTTTGAATTCATGTCAGTTGATGCTAAAGGTAGAGCTGGAGGCTTGCTGTGCATTTGGAATCTGTAGGTATTTCAATTGAAGGCTTGCTGTTGTTCTCATAATTTCTTACTGCTAGCAGCAGAGCTGGTCAGAGTGCACGGTGGAAGATTGGGCTGGGTTTCAATGTCTTATGAAATTAAAAGCTCTGAAGCAGGCATTAAAACAATGGAATTGTGAGATGTTTGGTAAGGTTGAAACTAGACTTAAAAATGTTGAAGATGAGGCTCATGCTCTTGATCTGCTAGCTGAGAAGAGACCTCTACTTGGCTCTGAAATGAGTAGAAGGAAGGAAGTGAGGGAGAAAGCTTGGAGATTGAGTAAAATGTTGGAATGGATTTGGCAGCAGAAATCTAGAATTAATTGGGCATCTAAAGGTGATAGGAACACAAAATATTTCCACATTATGACCTGTAGCAGGAACAGTAGAAATTACTTGAGTTCACTCTTTGTGAATGGGTCAATGATTGAGGAGCCTGAGGATATTAGGGCTGAAGTTCAAGCTTATTTCTTGAGGCAATTTTCTGAATTTTGGAATGGTAGACCTAAATTATCTAGCCCTTTTAAAAACATTGGTAGCGCTCAGGTGGTGGAACAATTGGAGGCAGAGTGAGTTTACAGAGGAAGAAATTAGGAATGTTATCAAGAGGTGTGAGGGTAATAAGGCCCCTGGGCCTGATGGGTTCAACATGGAATTCTTTAAGAAATACTGGGGTATTGTGAAATCTGATGTGTTGCAGTTCATGAGGGAGTTCCACCAAAATGCTTGTTTTGTTGGTGGGTTGAATAGCTCTTTCATAGCTCTTATCTCCAAATCTGATAGCCCATCTTGCTTAAATGACTATAGGCCAATTAGTTTGATTGGTTTTATGTATAAGTTACTTGTAAAAGTGTTATCCAATAAATTAAAAGTGGTAATGCCCAGGATCATTGGTGAGGTTCAGTCATCTTTTTTGGGAGGAAAGAATATTCTTGATAGGGTGTGTGATAGCAAATGAAATCGTAGATGGATGAAGAAAATCTAGTTATAAAGGCTTGGTTCTTAAATTGGATTTTGAAAAGGCGTATGATTCAGTGAATTAGGAGTTCTTATTCTTCATGCTTTCAAATTTTGGTTTTGGAGTTAATTGGGTGAGATGGATAAGAGCTTGTGTGTCTTCTGCAAAGATTTCTGTCTTGGTCAATGGGTCACCAACATTTGAATTTTGTCCACAATGGGATCTACGTGAGGGAGGTCCTTTATCACCATTCCTATTCAATATTGTCGCAGAGGGCTTGAATATATTGCTAAGTAGTGCCAAGGAGTTGGGCTTAATAAAAGGGGCTGTGGTGGGTTCAAATGGATTACAAGTCTCTCATTTACAATTTATGGATAACACCATTTTGTTTTGCGAAGCTGAGTGGGTGGAAGTGGTGAATATCAAGTGTATTTTAAGATGTTTTGAGATTCTATCAGACCTGAAAATTAATTATCATAAAAGCGTAATCTGTGGAATTGTGGTAGATGATGGGTTGCTGGATGCATTTGCTAGTAGACTTAATTGTCTTCATCAGAAGCTTCCCTTAAAATATTTAGGGATGCCTTTAGGGGCCAATCCAAGTAGGAAAAGTACCTGGAAACTAGTGCAAGACAAGTGCAAGCAAAGACTGGCTTCTTGGAAGAGGAGGCTACTCTCATTTGCTGGAAGATTGACATTAATCAAATATGTTATGTCTGGTCTGCCTATTTATTATCTATCATTATTCAGAATCCCTGTTGGAGTGGCAAAGGAACTTGAGAAAATGCAATCGGCTTTCCTTTGGGCTGGATCAGACCGTAGAAGGAAAGTACATTTGGCCAAGTTGGATCTGGTTACTAAAAATAAGCAATTTGGTGGTTTGGGAGTGAGAAGGATTAGAACTATGAATGAGTATCTTCTTCTAAAATGGTGGTGGAGGTTTGGAGTTGAGAATCATTCTTTGTGGAGGGAAGTGATTTGTAGGAACTATGGTATTGGGGGTGGTAGATGGTTCCCAAGCTTGGATGGCAGTGCTTCTAGGGTGTAGTCTGATATAGTCACCTATCCTTATCCAATCCAGAGCTGCAGAACTTTATCTTTATAACACAGTGATTGAAGCACTGCCATCCAAGCTTGGGAACCATCTACCACCCCCAATACCATATTTCCTACAAATCACTTCCTTCCACAAAGAATGATTCTCAACTCCAAACCTCCACCACCATTTTAGAAGAAGATACTCATGACTGGCTTATCCCCCAGCCATGACTGGCTTATCCTCCAATGTAATTTGGGGGGCCCAGGGGGAATTATGCTTTTGAGACCCCAAGGTAGTTGCAGCTGATGACCTCGGCCTCTTGGATTTGGTGGATTCGGACGGCTGTGTTTCGGCAGACCTCTTCGTAGGGACAGAGATGATCTTCTCACTTGCAGCCAATTTGGATATTGGCAAAGTATCCTCAGTTTCAATCTGAGTCACCTTTGCCTTTGGTTGGGCCTTCTTTATTCTTTTTGCCTTTGGTTGAGTTGGTGCTGGTTGAGCATCAACTGAGTCTGAAATGTTGGCCAAAAGATCCTTGGCGACTGCTTTTTGACGGCCCATCTCGGCAGCAAGAACAAGTCATCGCCGACGTTTTCGTTGGGATATTGGGATCAAGTATGGAGCTGAGGCTGACGACTGCTCAACTGGATCAGAGGTTGATCCCTGGTCTGTCCGAGATGTGGACACGACTTGTGGAGTTGTGGCGGAAGGAGGAGAAAGGCTTTTCTTCTTCTTTTTTGGGACGTCGGGAAGAGCAGACTTATAGGTAGGAATGAAGTTGAGAAGCAGAGGGGCCTTCCACTTTGGACTGGCAAATCTAAGAGTTTCCTCAAGTCTTTGCTGGGAAAGAAAGACTGACAGAAGCCCTTTGGTGGCTGAGGAAGAGCTGCAAGAAAAAACAGACATTAGAGACGAACAAAGTATTGAAGACTGTAAAAAGCAAGTTAGTATGAACACAGGGCTCTTACCATTGCCCTCTACAAAAACTAAACGAGGAAGAGGGTAGAGATGGAGGTCCTCGTCTGGAGCAAATTCCCAGTTCCTCGAGGTAATAAAGTAATCATCTCCAGCTCCTTTGTTGGAGTCTGGGAGGTCGGCTACGATTTTGTATTCTGTGGATCTCGGCTTGAGGTAGTAAACATAGCCCGTGTCTTTTTTGAGGCCACACATGGTGTAGCAATACTAGATGTCGGCTAAAGTAATCCTAGCGTTTTCTTGTTTGGCCAAGGCTATGATACCATTAATAACTCGATAGGAGTTGATGGCGAGTTGCATCGGGTTCAACTTGTAGTAGTAAAGTATCTCACGAAAAAGAGTGTTGAGTGGGAGCCGAAGTCCGCACTTAATGAAGGCTACCACAGGGAAGGGCGTAGAATCAGTTGTAGGCATGATAGAGTCATCCTCCCCAGCCAACCTCAGATGGACATCGGCAGGGATGGAAAACTCTCGCCTAAAGTATTCTAATTTTGTCGGGGTGTCTGCCCTTTGCTTCCACATACCCATAATATCGGCTTAAATGGAGGTATCGAATTTCAGGAAGAAGTATTTTTGGAAGGTTTAAAGGACCTCTACTAAACCCTAAAAAGTACAGAATCAATGAGGAATTGTTTTCAAGTTTTTTTCTAAAAATCGTGGGTTCTACAAACAAATCCCAAAACCTATGTCTATGGAAACCAAGATTGAAGGCACGAAATCTGGAAAAACAAAAAAAACAAGAATACGCTTCAGGATCAAGAACAGAGATGGACTATCAAGAACAGTGGCAAAAGTGCAGAAGAGTTGTGAGCAGTGCGTGTATTCAGGACATGGGCAAAAAGAAAAATCGTGAAGTAAACACACTCAGATGCATGATTCATAGATCAAAAGCTTGAGTAAAATAGTAATGACGATTAATAATGAAGCAAAATTTCTTGGAGAGCAAGAAAGAATGAAACCAGAAAGAATGGAAGCCTACCAGAAAGAGAAAAACTGAAATAGGATTTGCCGAAGTCTGACGACGGTTGCAGAGGCAGAAGATCGGTGGAAATCACGCCGGAGGTGGTAAACGGAGCAAATTGCAGAGCTGTGGAACCTTGAAAAATGGAAGACTTGAAAGAGCTAGAAGGAGAGAGAAAGCTTCAAGAACGATGTAAAGTGAAGAGACGGAAGGGGGAAACAAGTTTTGTTAAAACTTGAAAACGGCGGCAAAAAAGCAATCAATTCGCCTAGAACGACGGATTTGTCAACCGGCGCACGCAGGTGCGAGACGGCTTCCAGACGCGTAGCAGGTACGATCCAGTAAAGAAAGGGCACGTGGCTAAACGGTTGAGTTGTTATGTATAACAGCTCATACGCGTGAGGAAGCCCTTGAAATTCTTGATCTTTTAGAAGACACGTCGGCATATGATGATGATTTCGGCTTAAGCCGATGTACTGGCACTAAGTACCGATATAGGTTCCATCACCTCAGAATGCCGAGGTAATAGAACCTAGGGGGCAGTTGTGGGGATATATTTTCTGAGTACCAACACATGGCAAGGTGACGCCGACGTGTCAGCCGAGGTGCCACGTGTCTTGGTCATAACGCCGAGGTGATCTCGGAGAGGCCGAGGTTATCTCCGAAGATATCGGAATTCGAGATAAGCGGATAAGGGACAAGAGTCCTGGAAATAAGGAAGGACTTCAGGATGGATAAGGATAACACTCTTAGGGAGTCTATCCTTATCTCTTGAAAAGTCCAAAGTAAGCACTAAACAGGAATCCATTGAAGCTAGTCTTCTAGTGGGACTAGGACTGAGTTAACTATAAAAGAAAGGCACCCCCGATGGGTCTAAGGTACGCAATTTATATTCTGAACAGTGAGATTAGCACTATTGATTATCTTTGAGAGATATACTGACTAGATCGTCGGAGTGCCCCTGGGTGGACGGACCACCGCCAGAATCTTCTCTTTCTGTTGCAGGTCAGCCAGGTGTCATCTATTCTGCCAGTGTTCTCCAGCTGAATACTGAGTTGGCAGTGTGGTCAGAAAATCACTCACACAATTTGGCGCCGTCTGTGGGAAGAAAAGAGAATAGATGGCCAGCAACGGACAGAAGGAAAAGATTGGGGACGACACTCCTGCTGGGAGTGGCAGACCTATCGACCTTGACGTCGAAGGAGACAACCGCAACACAAAAAATCGTGACCAGAATCACAGCAACAAAGACGTCGGCTAGGATGGCGACGTACCAAAGAAGCCAGATCGAAGTGGGTACTACAAAGAGGATGACCTCCAAGTATGGAAGGATAGATGCCTGCGGAGGGACGAAGAGGTAAAAGAGATGGCAAACAAATTGGCAGACCTGCAATCGGTCGTCAATTTCATGATGCAAAACAACGTTATGCAGCCACCATTCCCGCTGCAGGACACACCGATTCCAGCGGCCAATGCCAAAAAGGCAGGAGGCAGAAAACAGTCCCCATAGCCCTCAGCACACCAGGAGCGAAAGACATTCCCACCGACCTTCCAGGGAAGTCGGACGAGGAGAATCAAGAAGAGAACGAAATAAAGGGAGAGACTCAGAAGGTGAAGCACCTGCAGCATGTCTACCAAGTCGGGGAGAAGAGACATCGGGCAGAGGAGTGCCAAGGACCAGTAATATCCTTTTCTGAAGCCGACCTTGAGATAGTGCAGCATCCGCATAATGATGCCTTGGTAGTATCCCTCTAGGTTGGGGAATGCCAAGTAAAGCACATCCTGATTGACCAAGGCAGCTCTTGTGACATCATGTACGTCCGATGTTACAAGGAGCTTGGCCTTCACCCAGACGATATGGAGCAGTCCAATAGCCCCATGGTCGGGTTCAATAGAACGCCAACATGGCCACTGGGAACAACCAGCTTAGAGGTGCAGACAAGCACCAGGAAAATAACAACAGAGTTCACCGTAATCGACACACCCTCCCCTTACAACATCATTTTGGGAAGGCTATGGTTGCATGCAATGGGGGCTGTTTCCTCAACATTGCATCAACTATTGCGGTTCCCAACAGAGTATGGGATTGAAGAGGTCAGAGGAGACCAACTGCAGGCAAAGAATTGCTCCATGGCAGCAATGAAATCCACCTGCAGCATTCGAGAACCAGAGAAGGCAGAGATCGAAGACGAGGACCTGGAGGTCCTAGAGGATGTCGGCAAAGAGCCAGCCGAGAAGAGTGAAGAAGCACTGAAGAAGATCCTCGTCCAGGAGGGGGATGAAGAACGCTTCTTTCTTCTCAGCTCGGGTTTAGCCGAAGAAGAGGAAAAAGAGTTGGAAGTTTTTTTAAGAGCAAATATTGAGGTGTTCGCATGGACGCCTTACGAAATGCCAGGCACTGACCCCGAGGTCACTTGCCATAAGCTGAACATTGACAGGTCGGCCAAACCTGTAATCCAACGAGCAAGAAGACCGACGTTGGTACACGTCGAAGCAGTGGAAGAGTAAGTAGACAGACTTCTCGAGGCCAGGGCCATTCGAGAGGTAAATTACCCGACATGGCTATCAAACACAGTAGTGGTGAAGAAGAAGAACGGTAAATGGAGGGTCTGCGTAGACTTTACCAGTTTAAACAAAGCCTGTCCCAAAGACAGCTTCCCTCTACCCAAGATTGACCAGCTAGTGGATGCCACTTCGGGACATGGAATGATGAGCTTCCTGGATGCCTACAGGGGGTATCACCAGATAGCTATAGACCCTGCGGATGAAGAGAAGACTGCGTTTATCACTCCCAAAGGGCTGTACTGCTATAGAGTGATGCCCTTCGGGTTGAAAAACGCAGGAGCCACTTACCAAAGATTGGTAACCAAGATGTTCAAACACCTGATTGGCCAAACAGTAGAAGTTTACATTGATGACATGGTCGTAAAGACCAAGGAACCTGAAGGTCATCTGGCCAACCTGAAAGCAGTCTTTGACATCCTAAAAACATATCGGCTCCGACTCAATGCAGCCAAGTGTACATTTGGAGTGGGATCTGGTAAGTTTTTGGGATACCTGGTGACCAGAAGGGGCATTGAGGCCAGCCCAGATCAGATTAAGGCCATCCTGGAGTTGAAGAGCCCGGCGTCGGCAAAACAGGTACAAATGCTAACTAGAAGGGCCGCATCCCTGAACAGGTTCATCAGCAGAAGCTCAGACAAGTGCAAACCTTTCTTCAACTTAGTGAAGAAAGCCACAGACTTCCTATGGACTGAGGAATGCGAAGCCGCTTTGGCCGACCTGAAGAAGTATCTGACCACAGCTCCAGTCCTCTCAAACCTAGAACCTGGAGAGGAGTTGTTCCTGTACTTAGCAGTTTTAGAATACGCAGTAAGCGTAGTGGTAATCCGAGAAGAAAAAGAGGAGCAAAGGGCTGTTTACTATGTAAGCAAAACCCTGGCCGATGCAGAAACAAGGTACCTACCCTTAGAGAAATTGGCACTGGCCTTAGTAATGGCTTCAAAGAAGCTGAACCATTACTTCCAGGCCCAAAATTGTGGTATTAACTGAATACCCCTTGAGTCCTTGCTGCAACAAGGAGACCTGACAGGAAGAATAGCCAAATGGGCAGTCTCCTTGGGCCAGTATGACCTGGAGTACAGACCCAGAACAGCAATCAAGGGCAAGTTTTGGCCGACTTCGTGGTGGAGTTCAGCCGGAATCCATCGAACATCGGGCTCCGTTGAGCCGAGGTGAACGATGTCCAAACAAGCAAGGAGGAGCCCAGGCAAAGGTGTGAAAGACAAAGCAAAGAGGAAAAACTCAGACCTGCAGCATTTACATCGGCGACTCCTTTCGACTGTTTGTTGATGGGAGTTCCAACCGACAGGGAGCGGGGGCAGGAGTAGTACTGGTATCCCCAGATGGGCAGATACTAGAATAGTCGATTCGTTTGGGGTTCAAGGCCTCAAACAATGAAGTAGAGTAAGAAGCACTCATTGCAGGACTGAAGCTGGCAGCAGCAGTGCAAGCAGATGCGGTAATAGTTTTTTGTGACTCACAACTGATAGTTAACCAGACAATAGGTGAGTTTGCAGCCCGAGATGAAAGAATGTCAGCCAACGCAAAGGAGGTCATCAAATTGGCAGCCTTGTTTTAGAACTGCCGACTACTTCAGGTTAGCCGAGATGATAACAACCACGCCGATGCATTGGCCAACCTAGCTAGTGCAATACAACCAAGAAAAGCAATGACAATAATGGTTGACTACTTGTCGGGCCCGAGCATCGAACCACTGACCACAGAGCATGAAGCAATATGTGTAGATATGGGACCAAGCTGAATGGATGCAATTATTGCATTCCTGAAAGAAGGAAAGTTGCCATATGACCACAAGAAAGGGCACAAGATCATATTGAAGTCGGCAAGGTTCAGTCTGACAGCAGAAGGACATCTCTACAGAAGATCTTTCACTGGACCACTTTTAAGGTGTGTACACCCTTCACAAGTGGAAGATTTTTTATATGAAATACATGAAGGAATTTGTGGAAGCCACACTGGGGCAGATCACTAGCCCACAGGGCCATTACCCAGGGGTATTGGTGGCCCTACATGCAGAAAGATGCAGAAGCCTACGTTAAGAAGTGTGAAAAGTGCCAAAGGTTTGCACCTCTGATACACCAACCAGCAGCAGACTTGAACCCAGTATTCAGTCCTTGGCCGTTTGCCCAATAGGGAATGGATCTTGTCGGCCAACTACCCCAAGCAACTGGACAAAGGAAATACCTGCTAGTAGTAACAGATTACTTCACCAAGTGGATAGAAGCTGAGCTCTTAGCCAAGATCCGAGTGTGGACGTTAAGAGCTTCATATGGAGAACATAATCACAAGATTTGGGATCCCAAGAGTAATAGTCGCCGACAACGGAACACAATTTGACAGTAAGCTAATCAAGAGCTTCTGCGCAAAGTTCAAGATCAAGAACTACTTTTCAACCCCAAGCTTTCCTCAAAGCAATGGACAAGCAGAAGCATCCAACAAAGTTATCTTGGATGGAATAAAGAAGAGGCTGCAGGCAACAAAGGGAAAGTGGGTAGATGAACTACCAAGTGTACTTTGGGCATATCGGACTACGCCGAGAAGATCAACAGGGGAATCCCCTTTTGCCATGGCCTATGGCACAGAAGCTGTCATTCCACTGGAGGTCGGCATCCCTGGGATCAGAACCCAGGGAGTAGAGAACGAAATAATAGGAGAGACTCAGAAGGTGAAGCACCTGCAGCATGTCTACCAAGTCGGGGAGAAGAGACATCGGACAGAGGAGTGCCAAGGACCAGTAATATCTTTTTCTAAAGCCGACCTTGAGATAGTGCAGCATCCGCATAATGATGCCTTCGTAGTATCCCTCCAGGTTGGGAATGCCAAGTAAAGCGCATCTTGATTGACCAAGGCAGCTCTTGTGACATCATGTACGTCCGATGTTACAAGGAGCTTGGCCTTCACCCAGACGATATGGAGCAGTCCAATAGCCCCATGGTCGGGTTCAATGGAACGCCGACATAGCCACTGGGAACAACCAGCTTGGAAGTGCAGGCAGGCACCAGGAAAATAACAATAGAGTTCACCGTAATCGACACACCCTCCCCTTACAACATCATTTTGGGAAGGCCATGGTTGCATGCAATGGAGGCTGTTCCCTCAACATTGCATCAACTATTGCGGTTCCCAACAAAGCATGGGATTGAAGAGGTCAGAGGAGACCAACTGCAGGCAAAAAATTACTCCATGGCAGCAATGAAATCCACCTGCAGCATTTGAGAACCAGAGAAGGCAGAAATCGAAGACGAGGACCTGGAGGTCCTAGAGAATGTCGGCAAAGAGCCAGCCGAGAAGAGTGAAGAAGCACTGAAGAAGATCCTCGTCCAGGAGGGAGATGAAGAACGCTTCTTTCTTCTTGGCTCAGGTTTAGCCGAAGAAGAGGAAAAAGAGTTGGAAGTTTTTTAAGAGCAAATATTGAGGTATTCGCATGGACGCCTTACGAAATGCCAGGCATTGACCTCGAGGTCACTTGCCATAAGCTGAACGTTGACAGGTCGGCCAAACCTGTAATCCAACGAGCAAGAAGACCGACGTTAGTACACATCGAAGCAATGGAGGAGGAAGTAGACAAACTTCTCGAGGCCAAGGCCATTCGAGAGGTAAATTACCCGACATGGCTATCAAACACAGTAGTGGTGAAGAAAAAGAACGGTAAATGGAGAGTCTGCGTAGACTTTACCAGTTTAAACAAAGCCTATCCCAAAGACAGCTTCCCTCTACCCAAGATTGACCAGCTAGTGGATGCCACTTCGAGGCATGGAAGGATGAGCTTCCTGGATGCCTACAGGGGGTATCACCAGATAGCTATGGACCCTGCGGATGAAGAGAAGACTGCGTTTATCATTCCCAAAGGGCTGTACTGCTACAGAGTGATGCCCTTCAGGTTAAAAAACGTAGGAGCCACTTAGCAAAGATTGGTAACCAAGATGTTCAAACACCTGATTGGCCGAACGATGGAAGTTTACATTGATGACATGGTCGTAAAGACCAAGGAACCTGAAGGTCATCTGGCCGACCTAAAAGCAGTCTTTGACATCCTAAAAACATATCGGCTCTGACTCAATGCAGCCAAGTGTACATTTGGAGTGGGATCTAGTAAGTTTTTGGGATACCTAGTGACCAGAAGGGGCATTGAGGCCAGCCCAGATCAGATTAAGGCCATCTTGGAGTTGAAGAGCCCGACGTCGGCAAAACAGGTACAAATGCTAACTGGAAGGCCGCAGCCCTGAACAGGTTCATCAGCAGAAGCTCAGACAAGTGCAAACCTTTCTTCAACTTAGTGAAGAAAGCCATAGACTTCCTATGGACTGAGGAATGCGAAGCCGCTTGGCCGACCTGAAGAAGTATCTGACCACAGCTCCAGTCCTCTCAAACCTAGAACCTGGAAAGGAGTTGTTTCTGTACTTAGCAGTTTCAGAACACGCAGTAAACGTAGTGGTAATCCGAGAAGAAAAAGGGGAGCAAAGGGCTGTTTACTATGTAAGCAAAACCCTGGCCGATGCAGAAACAAGGTACCTACCCTTAGAGAAATTGGCACTGGCCTTAGTAATGGCTTCAAAGAAGCTGAACCATTACTTCCAGGCCCATAAAATTGTGGTATTAACTGAATACTCCTTGAAGTCCTTGCTGCAACAAGGAGACCTGACAGGAAGAATAGCCAGATGGGCAGTCGCCTTGGGCCAGTATGACTTGGAGTACAGACCCAGAACAGCAATCAAGGGCCAAGTTTTGGCCAACTTCGTGGTGGAGTTCACGCCGGAATCCATCGAACATCGGGCTCCGTTGAGCCGAGGCGGACAAAGTATTGTAGACTGTAAAAAGCAAGTTAGTATGAACACAGGGCTCTTACCATTGCCCTCTACAAAAACTGAACGAGGAAGAGGGTAGAGATGGAGGTCCTCGTCTGGAGCAAATTCTCAGTTCCCCGAGGTAATAAATTAATCATCTCCAGCTCCCTTGTTGGAGTCTGGGAGGTCGGTTACGATTTTGTATTCTGTGGATCTCGGCTTGAGGTAGTAAACATAGCCCGTGTCTTTTTTGAGGCCACACATGGTGTAGCAATACTGGATGTCGGCTAAAGTAATCCTAGCGTTTTCTTGTTTGGCCAAGGCTATGATACCATTAATAACTCGATAGGAGTTGATGGCAAGTTGCATCGGGTTCAACTTGTAGTAGTGAAGTATCTCACGAAAAAGAGTGTTGAGTGGGAGCCGAAGTCCGCACTCAATGAAGGCTACCACGGGAAAGGGCATAGAATCAATTGTAGGCATGATGGAGTCATCCTCCCCAGCCAACCTCAGATGGACGTCGGCAGGGATGGAAAACTCTCGCCTAAAGTATTCTAATTTTGTCGGGGTGTCTACCCTATGCTTCCACATACCCATAATATCGGCTTAAATGGAGGTATCGGATTTTAGGAAGAAGTATTTTTTTGGAAGGTTTAAAGGACCTCGGCTAAACCCTAAAAAGTACAGAATCAATGAGGAATTGTTTTCAAGCTTTTTCTAAAAATCGTGGGTTCTACAAACAAATCCCAAAACCTATGTCTATGGAAACCAAGATTGAAGGCACGAAATCTGGAAAAAGACACATAAAACAGAAAAACAGGGATCCATTTTAGAAACAAGAATGGTGATGAAGCCATCAAGAAATCAAGATAAAAAGTCTGCATAAGTGTATCAGGCCAAGAACAGTGACAGAAATCAACAGGTATGTGAACAGTGCAAGTGTTCAAGACATGGGCAAAGAGCAAAATTATGAAATAAACATGCTCAGATACATGATTCATGAATCAAATATTTAAGTAAAACGGCAATGACGACTAATGAATCAACAGAATTTCTTGGAGCACAACAAGAATTAAAAACCAGAAGGAATAGTGACTTACCAGAAAAAAAAAGCCGATACTTGAGATCGCCGAAGTCAGAAGAACGGCGGCAGTGGAATAGATTGGCAAGAACTTCGCCGGAAAAAGTGAAACAGCGGTGGCAGCAGAGCTTCAGAGCTTAGAACAATGGAGGATTAAAGAAAAGCTAGAGAGAGAGAAAGAGTTTGAATAAAAACAATGAAAAGTGAAATTGTCAGACGGCGCATATAGGCGCGAGACGACTTACAAGTGCGTAACAGGTACGATCCAGTAAAAGGAAGGCACGTGGCCTAAACGGTTGAGTTGTTATGTATAACAGCTCATATGCATGAAGAAGCTCTTGGAATTCTTGATCTTTAAGAAGACACGTCAGCCTATGATGATGATTTCGGCTTAAGCCGATGTACTGGAACTAAGTACCGATATAGGTTCCATCACCTCAGAATGCCGAGGTAATAGAACCTAGGGGGCAGTTGTGGGGATATATTTTCTGAGTACCAACACGTGGCAAGGTGACGCCGACGTGTCAGCCGAGGTGCCACGTGTCTTGGTCATAACGCCGAGGTGATCTCGGAGAGGCCGAGGTTATTTCCGATGATATCGGAATCCGAGATAAGCGGATAAGGGACAAGAGTCCTGGAAATAAGGAAGGACTTCAGGATGGATAAGGATAACACTCTTAGGGAGTCTATCCTTATCTCTTGAAAAGTCCAAAGTAAGCACTAAACAGGAATCCATTGAAGCTAGGCTTCTAGTGGGACTAGGACTGAGTTAACTATAAAAGAAAGGCACCCCCGATGGGTCTAAGGTACACAATTTATATTCAGAACAGTGAGTTTAGCACTATTGATTATCTTTGAGAGATATACTGACTTGATCGTCGGAGTACCCCCGGGTGGACGAACCACTACCGGAATCTTCTCTTTCTGTTGCAGGTCAGCCAGGTGTCATCTATTCTACCAGTGTTCTCCAGCTAAATACTGAGTCGGCAGTATGGTCGAAAAATCACCTACACAGGGGGATGGTATGAGAGCTCATTTCTGGTTGGACAAGTGGGCTGGTAATGTTTGTTTTAAGGAGGAATTTCCCAGACTTTTTTCCTTGTCTAATGATAAGATAGGTGTGGTCAATGTTTATTATCAGAGAAGGAACACAGCTAAAGGATGAAATCTAGGCTTTAGAAGAGCCTTGTTGGCTTGAGAGGAGAATGAGGTGCTTAGACTCTATAATCTTCTAGGTTTTGCCCCTGTATTGTGTAGCAATAAATCAGATAAGCTAGTTTGGACTACAGATTCATCAAGAATTTTCAGTGTGTCTTCAACTTACATTTGGTGGGACTCTAGGCTTGGGCCTTTGTTGGACATGGCTGGTGTGATTTGGAATAATGGTGCCCCTCCAAAAGCACAATTTTTTGGGTGGTTGGCCTTGCATGGGAATGTTAAAACTACTAGTTTTCTTCATAGGATTGGAATCCTGGGGGGGGGGGGGGGGGGGGGGGGGGAATGTTAATCTCAACTGTTTTTTGTCAAAATGACGTTGAAACAGTGGCACATGTTCTTCTTTATTACCCTTTTGTGTGGAAGCTTTGGTCGGAAATTGTAAGATGGTAGGGCTTTCAGTGGGCACTACCTGGATCTGTGAATGGGCTACTGTACTGGTGGTCTGGATGTAATCTGAGAAAGTTGGAAAAGAAGATCAGGATGGCCCTGCCTCTTACTATTCTATGGTCCACATGGAAACATAGAAATGAGTGTTTGTTTAAGGCTATTCAACCAAATTTGGAGAAGCTGTGTGACCTGGTTAAAGTGAGGGTTGCAATGTGGATTAAATATTCTCCCAATCCATTGGAGTTCTCTGTGAATGATATTGTGTCAAGCCTACAACAAGTGCAGTTCTGCCTAAAGGAATGGGGGTTGAATTAGTAGGTTGTGGATGTGTGCTTAATCTGTTTCTAATGCAGTTTTGCATTAGGAATGGTGGCTGAGTCTACTTTGATGTTGCTGGTTCTGTTTTGTGGGTTACTCTGTTGCTCGGTATGCTCTGCTGCTGCCAAGCTGTGTTGTTGTTTGATGAGCTTGTAGCTTGACTGAGGGTGATTGAGCATGGTTGCTGCTGGTGTTGTGTCTTAGGT
The DNA here is from genome assembly GCA_030407325.1 of Camellia japonica. Lineage (NCBI taxonomy): Eukaryota > Viridiplantae > Streptophyta > Magnoliopsida > Ericales > Theaceae > Camellia > Camellia japonica. The sequence continues at coordinate 66,932,805 of JAPPVO010000024.1, forward strand.
AGTGGTCTGCTTTGTTGGTCTAATCTGTTAGTGGTCTGCTATGCTAGTTTGTTTTGATCCTACTCTGATGTGTTGCCTGATCTGTTAGTTATGCTGGCTTTTTTTGGTCTGCTTTGGGTGGTCTGCTATGCTGGTTTGTTTTGATCTTGCTCTGATGTACTGCCTGATCTGTTAGTTATGCTGATTTGTTTTGGTCTGATTTGTTAGTTATACTGTGCTATTGTTTGATGAGCTTGTATCTTGACTAAAGGCGATATAAGAATGGCTTGTTTTGATATGTTCTAATATGTTGGCTGATTTGTTGGTTTGTTTTGATCTGGTGTGCTCTGCTATTGATCTGTGCTTAACTAGCAGCAACACAGTGGTGTTTTGGTTTGTTTCTTTCGTTGGTTCCTCACCAACTTGGGGGTGCTAACAAATAATAGAATGGGTTTTTTGGTGCCAACCTAGTTGGGATGATTTAGCTCATTGTGATGCTCTTGCACTCTCCTTTTCTTTATTGGTGTAATTTGTTTTGTACCTTGTACTAGATTCTTATATCAATAAAGTCTCTTTTTTGCCGATCAAAAAAAAAAAAAAAAAACTTAGCCTTTGTATTTAGCCCAAGCTCTAGTAGACTTTGGCGTTGCTTGGACTATCCAAATTTTGGTCATGAAAAAAGGTAAATGCCTCTCTTAATGTTTTTGTGAGCTGTCATCTGGTGTCGAGCTCCAAACAACAGTGTAAAAAGCAAGTAGTGGAAATTATGGGAATTCTTTTTCTTAGAACTGGAGCATTTGGTCCCAAAGTCGGGAAACTAAGTGCTGGGATTCTGTGTCTCAAAAAAAGCCTCTCTAGCTTGCCCCGCTGTCCCATGCATCTTTTAGCCATAAAGTATAATTTTTAATTTGGAAAAAATCATATTGTGTGGTTGAGAGAGAGATACACGGGATAGGCAGAACAAGACTTTTTTGGGACTGGGGATTCCCAGCCCAAAACCAATGGGTATCTTTTAATTTTAAGGTTAAAGAGAAAAATTAGGTAAAATTTATTAGGAGCAGGTGGTGCTTATGGCTAATAAAAGCAAACCATTTGGCCATCTTGCCCACTTATGAATATTGGCTTTAATGCTATGCTTTTCATAAATGTTGGCTTGACTAGTAGATTTGGCACACTTATAACATGCTCTTATTGGCCACCTGCATGTAAAGGATTGTACCTAAGTTTTTCTACATATCATTGAATGATATATATATTAGACTTTATCATTATTAAAATTTATGCACCAATAATCAATAATAGCATCAGGAGGCTTGGGCTTGAAAATTCAGCATTGTTTCTGCTTGGCCTCTGTAGTTGATTTATCTGTTACTACATGGCATGATTTATCAAGCCTACTTTTATTAAATGAAGAATTATTTATATTATACTTAAAATAAAGGATAGGAATGAGGTGATAAATTGGTGCAAAAGGTGTTTTTTCGGTCTTGTCGTTCTATAAGGTTTTTGGGAGTGGGCGGAGGGGGAGTTACCTTGGCGCCATGTTTGGGTTATACGTGTTCTGTTGAAGGTGGTTTTTTGGTGTGGATGGCAGCTGTTGGTAGGATATTCACTATTGATAATCTAGTTCGCCGTCATTATATTCTGGTAAATTGGTGTTGTGTGTATGGATAATTTGTGGAGTCCATGGATAATTTGCTTATCCATTACTCGATGGATTTTCTGTTATGGGTGCTTATGTTTTATACTTTTGGAGTAGTGTCCTTTCAGCAAAAGGGGGTGTTGGAGGTTCTTTGTAACTAGGGAGAGGGTCGGATTGGGAAAAGGGCATGAGGCTTGGGCTTTGGCCTTTTTGTGCTTAATGTGGCAGATCTGGTTAGAGCAGAATTGGCGCAATCTCAAAGGTTTGCTCGGTGTTTTTCTTGCTTAGAGGCTATGTTTTTTTGCAGTTTTGTATAGTTGGGTGTCTGGGAGAGTGGATCCGAATTTGTTTGCTTTTGGGGATTTGATAGATCATGTGATTGGTTAGGTGTTTTTCGTTTTTTGGGGATCTTGCTTTGTATTTTTTCAGCATCTCCTTGATGTTTTTGGCAATGATATTTATTTATCAAAAAAAAAAAAAAAAACAATAAGGTGACAAATGATCAATATTTTTTGAGGCATTATGTTTGTGATTATCAAATCATGTGTTACTTATAAAAAAATCAAATCGAGTTATGTAGATTGAGTACTCATTGCTGTAAAATAATTTAAGTGATTGTTTGTGTGTTTTAAGGTTGTGTTTGGACCTTGAATTTGTGGAGGAAGAAAAAAAGGATAGGAAATATAGGAAAAGAAAATACGTAGCAAAATTATTATTTTTTTGGTTGGTTTAGGAAAGTAAGAAGAAAATCAATATGTATTGGTCAAAAAATCCATTTTTTTTTTTTTTTGGTTATACCTATGAAAAACAAGTATGTATAAGTAATTCTATTTCATTTTCTTCAATGAATCTGGGTTCCAAACACAAGCTAAGTGTCAAGGAATTGGGCTTTTTTTGCTAGGAGATCCCGTATTTGAGTTCTTGTGGAATGACTACTTTCGATAAGAAGCTAACTATATTTTTATTTTAACTGATGCGTGCACAATGTTTCATAGTTTACAAAGGTGCTACCTGTATGGAAGTGGAATGCGTTATTATAGTTTGCTGATTTGCCATTACTCCAGATGTTGATTTTCTGTGTTGTATAATTGTATTAGTTGTGTTTTATAGCTTGTTCTTAATCAACCTTTCTGGCCTATGAACATATATGCTTGAATGGAAAGAAGTATTTATCAATAACCTGTAAGGAGAAAAAAAAAATAAACGAATATTCTTGGGAACCTAAGAAATCACTTGTTTTGATTCGGGAAGTTTGTGTTCAGTCCAATGTTGTCTTCAAAGTAGCATGCTTGTGAGGTTTATTTGTTAGACATTTAGAGCAAGGCAATATAATAGCACAGACAAGCGACATGTGACACATCGACACAATGATTTTCAACAAATGTTGGACACAATACACTTGGGACATGTTAAAATTTTGTATTTTTATAATTTATTATATGTCAAATACATGAGTAGTTTATTCAAAGGTAACAAAAATAGGGAAAAAAAAAAAAGGCTACATAATTTTAATTAAAATTAAAATTCCATTTATTCTATCACTTAAATATATGTAGACACCCCATTTTTGACCGTCCTCAAGACTTGGACGTCACCACTTGAACACTCGGTGATCATCCATGTTTGTGTTCGTCTTGAGTTCCCAGAGGTCTTGGCTACGCGCCTTGCCTCAGGATCTCTCGACTCGACTGTTTTGTGTCTGGTTTTGCACCAAACACTTGTGTTTTGCCTTTGAGAGGCAGGGTAGGGCTTGTAGACCATCCCCACCCATCACCGGCCAGGGCCTGAGGCCACTGGCTGTGTTTTGTGGCCACCGGCCAAATATTTGGCCGGCTGTCACTATAGATGGCCAGCCGGCTATCTTTTTTTGGTCAATTGCATCTTTGGCCCGCCGACTACTGTGCATCTGCTTTTGCAGATATTTTCTCACAGCTGGCATGCATTTGGCTCCCCTCCATACACGTGTATGGAGGGATCTCTCTCTTTAGAAGCTTGTCTTGTAAGCTTTACAAGACAAAAAGCTCTATAAAGAGAGGTCTTCTCTCTTGTTAGAGGTTAGACATTTTAGACAGCCATTTTTTAGGGTTTGAGTTCTAGGTTAGGGTTTGGTTCATATCCTATCTCTATCTCTCTCTCTCTTGTGTGTGTTTTGCCTTATTTTTGCTCACAAACACCCACCATCACACCATCTCTTGGAGCTGAGGCCCTTGAGGGTTGTTTTTAGAGTTTTGGATGGTTTCAACCTAAAGAAGCTGCTGGAGCTCCATTGTTGAAGAGGGTTACAAGGGTAAGAACTTGTCCCTTTATTCCCCATTTTTGCAAAGCTTTTCTACCTATCTTGCAATTGTTTTTGGCTTAGTGTATAACACATAAAAGTTCTGTTTTTAAGGCCTCTAAATAGTTTGTTAAGAGTGTTTTGTGGTTTGGGTTGTTTGACCCCTCTTAAGCCTTGTTTGGCCCTTGTTTTGTGCTATTTGTGTGAGCTCCGGGACCATAGTGTTTGGGCCTCCTCACCACTGAAATCTTGAGGGATTTCAGAGGTGAGGATGGTGCCTTGAGGTCCTAGGAAGGAGAGGGCCACCCCCTCTCCTTGTTGTCCTTGAAAAGGACCATTTTTGCCTCTTGAGGGAGCACCATGTTTAAGTGTGTGTTGGCCATGCCTTAGCTGATTTTTGTGCTTATTATGTTATAATATGCCTCTGTTTTAGTTGGTTTTGGTACACCATGCTTGCTTAGCATACATGCCTTGTAATGCCATTTTGTTGCCTTAACAGCATCTAGGTTTTAACCCTTGTTCAAGCATGTTTTAGGCCTAGCTTTGTGAAGCTTTTGCACTTGTTTTGCATTTTAAGCTCTGTCCTTGGCTATTTTGGTCGACCAAGGCTTGCATTGTATAGCTCCTTTGCATTTTGGCTTGTTAGCCTTAAGTTTTGGACCATTGTTGCATGTTTAGCCTATCTTTTGCTTGGTTTGGACCATCTTAACATGATTTCAGAGCTTATATTGCATGTTTAGTCCATGCTTAGCCTCTTTAAGTGTGCTTGAAAGTTCCTTTGTTTGCTTAAGTGTTGGCTCATTAACATTTGCATTCTTGCATGTGTGTTTGGTCCCATTTCTTGAGTTTTGGCCACTGTTTTAGGCCTAGTTAGGGCTGCCTAAACCATGTTTAAGTCCACCTCTTTGCTTGTTGCATGTACTCCTTGTATGTTGTAGCATATTGATGAGGTGTTGCATGTTTGAACTTACATGATTGAATGAAGTCACATGCTTGCTCGCATGCTTAAACACCCACATTGTACCTTGCATGCTTATTGGTTGCATTGTCTCATGCCTTGCATGTTTTGTATGCTTCTTTGCATCCCATGTTGCATGCTAGCTAACATGCTTAGGTTGCATTGCATTAGCATGCATACTTGGCCTCTTGAATTGCTATGATAGAGGTTGAGTTCCCCTTGGTTTGATTATGTGCATTGCATTCCATATTAAATGTGCACACTTGGCTTCTTGGGCCATCACGCATGGAAATGCGCGATTGGTGGTCCGAGAACCAAGGTTCATGTCCCTTTGAGTCATAAACATGATAGGGTGTGATTGGTGCATACATTGCTTGAAATGCATTGCCATGCCAAGTATTGCCCTCTGCTGCTGTCAAACCAGTTCTGCAGGAATTTTGTCCGGCCGGCACATTTAGTGCCGACCGGCACCATTTTGGCCGTGGATAAAGTTGTGGCCGGTGACCATTTACATGGCCGGTGGTGTTCTCCTTCAGCCGGTGGTGTTCTCACATCTCAGAGCAAACCCTGAGACTTTGGCAGTCATCAGAGGAGCAGAGGGAAAACAGAGGCATCTTGGCATGTAGTGGATTTCCGGGCAAAACCGAGCGCGCATGCATGAGCCCTCTCCCGAGGCTGCTGTTTATTGCTTATTAGATTAATTAATTTGCTTAATTAATTTAGTTGGTCTGTAATAATTAATTAGCTAGGATAGTTAATTATTATTCATTGTATTATTCTTTCGGTCCCTCCGAGCGAGGGCAATTTGTAATAAGTGTGGGTGAGTGTGTGAATGTCTTCCAACCCCCACTTCTTTCTCCCTTTTACTTACCTGCTTTGATGGTTAGTATTAGGACATGTTTACTTTAGCATACCTCATGTTATGCATGCGTGCATCATTCGTCAGTATTGCATGCACCGGGCTCGGCGCATCATGCTAATTGCATTATATTTCAAATTAACTTGAATACATGCTTCCTGTGCATCTCACATGCCATCCTTAGATTAGCCGAGCCTATTCTAGTGACATTTTGCATGTGATGCATTAGGCACTTAACATGGACTTGGATCATGCATTGATCGCTAACATGTTTTTTTTGGCATGGAGTACTTTGTAAGTATTTATGCTTTAGCATACCACATGCGTGTGAATGCTACCATGACAGCATGCTTACCATGTGGCTAGACGCTTATGTGATAAACTGCCTAAATGCCTGTGGGTGAAGGTTGGATTGTTTGAGTTGGAACAACTCGTTGAAATCCGTGTTTTAGCCTACTTGCGAGTAGCAAATTTCAAAACGTTTCCAAACAAACGGATATGCAATGCTTTGTTCCAAATTAGGCGACCTAGTCTATACTTATTTGCTGTGCGCATAACATAGTAATTCTAGGCTAATTAACCGGAATAAGAACACATAACGTTTTCAAAAACGGATATCATGGTTAGTAGAGGCCGATCTTCGGATCGGGCCAGAGGGGGTGCTCATAGCTGACCTTCCCCAATCGTACCCAAGTTCCCGAGCCGAGGCAACTTTGGTGATGACGGACATGTGGCCTTTGGCACCGAGTCAGGGTTTCCTAAATTCCCAAATAAAATATTTAGGTGGCGACTCTGTATCTGGCAAAGCAGTCCATGTTTGGCACTTCTTTCAAAAAATCTGTTTTCTCAAAACGATTTGCCGGATTTGGACTCTTTGGTTCAGATTAAGAACCGACAACAAAAGAGTCCGAACTGTAGAGTGAGCCCAAGGGCGCTCTACAGTTTCTGGCGACTCTGCTGGGGATTTTAGAGAGCTTGACTCGAACTCGTGATATCCTGTTTTGATTCATTTATGTGTCTCTTTGCATTGCATGTGCATTGGTGCGCCTAGGACACCGTGTTGGCCATCTGCTATTCCTGAGCGGTTTGCCGGAGGCTTGTCTTGTCAAGGCATGACCATAAGGCTGACCGGTTGCGGGCTCTGCCAGTATGGGAACACAAACCCCGGTTTTACCGGGGCACCCTTTTGACCATTCGACCTAGTGCATTCGGAATCCATAGTGACCATTCCAACTAGGACAGGTTGCTTACCCGATGTTAGGTTGTTTGAAACCGCTGTGTGCATAGTGAAACCCTAGTTCCTGACAAAATAGGACAGGGAAACCCTACCCCAACATAGGGGTGTTTTGCTCTCTTTACTTGCTATGTGCTTAGGATGTATCCTACAGGAACGCGCATATCAGTTTGCAAATTTGAGTATCGGTCTGAGGGCATCAGTATCAGTATTGTGAGAATCAGTTATATCTGTGGGTATCCGATTCAGTATTTTGGGGCAGTGATTCTGGGGAACTGTGATCAGTAGTAGAGTACAGTCGTTCGGCATACCTGCGTTTGATCCGTTTGGGCTGAAATGCTGCTTGTCTTTCTTTTCAGTTCAGAAAGTTGATCCAGGATAACTAGTGTTTCCCCCTTGCTGAGGCAAGACTTATGATGACGCAGAATTCGAGGAGATTGTGGTTATGACAGCTGCATTAGATCAAGGAATCACCTTGCAAAGTGAGACCAATGTTGATATGCCGCATCCACCCAGGTCGCCTGCTGCACACCCGGTTTGGACCCCCCAGCTATATCAGGCTCGCGAGCCTACTACATTCGAACTAATGGGGATGATAGGAGACCTCCAGAGGTCCGTGGCGGATCTCGCCTACGGAATGTCAGCTTCGCCACCAGCCGCACCGTATGCCAGGAATTTTGTACCCCAGGAGCCCCCATTGCTGGGACGGATTGTGATTGAACTCAGCCAATCGGAGATGGCCTCCAGCCATGGCAATGACGTATCAACATCAATCCAAGGCCTCGATCAGGCTGAGGCCAGAGGTAAGGACAAAATGAAGGCAGACACCGATCCCATCGAACAACTGCTGTGGGCAGTCGAGGCTTTGAAAGCCGGAGGGATGAACAAGCAACAGATATCTGCAATTGTGACAAAAGCTGTGGAGGATGCTTTTGCCACTCCACCTGAGGGTAGTTCAAGTCAGTCAGAAAGCCGGGATAGACCCCGTCACGCCAGAACAGTTCCTCCCAACCCTACACCTGGAAAGGACCAGAAAGTTAAGGCAGTGCCTGCCGACCCGTTCGCTAGTGCGTCTAGCAAAAATACTCAGACTTCGAAGTACCTGCCCGAGGGCGCAGGGTCTTTCACGCTCTTTACATGCCATTGTCCAAGGCACTTCAAATCCTTGCCGAGAGAGGGCATCTTAAACCCTTGGAGCCTCGGCCTCTCCCGAAGAATCTCCCTGCTACACATGATGCTGCTCAGTACTGTGCGTACCACCAGCAGACAGGCCATGCTACCGACAATTGTTTCCGCCTCCGTCATGAGGTACAGGATTTGATTGACAACGAGGTTATCCTCCCGCCCACCTCAGCCAAGTCCGTTACTACCCAGTTATTGGATTTTGAGGACACTGATACTGCAAGTATGTAACCAGAGGGTAAACCACCTGCGGGCGGCGCTTGGCATATTTTGGATGTGGCGTTTGGCACGCGTTTTCGAGCATCTATGAATGATAGTCTTGTAAGTTCCGGCTTGGGTATCGAGTCGGTCTTTTGTTTTGTTTTGAGTCTGTCTCGTTGTCTTGAGTCAGTCCTTTTAGCTCAAGGGTCTGTCTTGTTATAGCGAGTCGGTCCCCTTTGTATAGGATGTCGGGTGATTCCGGGGTTGTTGCCTCGAACACCGTTTTGTAATTACCCCTTTTGTTTTCCTTTTGAGCCTGTCTCTGCTAAGGAGCCAGTTGCAGTTGGAAGTTTTGAATGAAACGGCTGCGGCTATCATGTTACTTATTGTTTGTTTTGAGTCAGTTATGCCAGAAGATTTGAATGGGCTGACAGTACATCTCGCCTGCTCTCCTGCGCCCAAACTCATTGCATTAACCTAAGTTTTTCAAAAAACCTTTTTAAACACTGCGGTGATAAAAACGAAGAGGAAGGAATTCCTCGGGTTTTGCGAAACTTTGATCATTTTTGAGAGAAAGAGAGGCATGCTAAGCCTTTAATAAATAAAATCATGCCTGTCAGTATGAGTACTGAGAAGGACCCTGGCTTGATCCAGATTGGTTCCACACTATCTTCAGCGCGAGCGATGTGTCGCTTTCGTAAAAACTTTCAAAAACAAAATGTTTTGCGCGGCCCTGTAAAGGCCTGTGTGGAATTGCTCTCGAGATTGTGCAGCCTAGGATCGCTCTCAGCCTCAAGATTCCACCAGCATATTTTCGAACCTTGAACCCATTCAGAACGTTCAACGGTTAACCATCATGTGAGGCCTGTATGGCCAACTTTGAAGGAGCCCTCGAACAAGAGGCACCAAAGTCAGATCAAGAAGATCAGATATCAGGGAAAAATGTCAGATGTGCTCGAAGAGCCGAAGATGGATCCTTCTGCAAATCAATACAACAGTCACTCTCCTGGATACAGAGGACTTCAAAACCATTTGGCATGGACTTGTTACACTTTTACCCTTTGAGAGGCTCGCTGGGCCGAAAACCTGGAAGGGCGACCCAGGCAAAAGTTAGAGCAAGAGCAAAAAAAAAAATCAAAAATGCAAGAAAAAAAAAAAAAAGAAAAAATGAAAAGAAAAGAAATGAAAAGAATTGAAAAGAAAAGAAAGAACAAAGCTCGCAAGGTCGAAAACCCGCATCGGGCGCCTTGGCAAAAGTTAGAGCCTAAAAAGTGAAGGTTAAAATACCCGAGTGTACCTTAACCGGAACTACGTAAGGCTTGATTCCCATGTTTGGGATACGTAGGCAACTTCATCCTGAAGTCCAGCCCCCAACGCTTTCATAGCGTCTCAGTCCATGTAATGGTTTTGATCACCTTTGCCTCCTCTGAATCTGATAGTTCGGTTTGACAACCGGAACTACGGCATTCCCAGATACGTAGGCAACTTCATCCTGAAGTCCAGCCACCAACTTTCATAGTGACTGTGTCCATATATTGGTTCAGACCATCGTTTCCCGTTCCGAGAGTTCAGTCGTCATGAAAGCCGTTTTAAAGCATGCATCATCCAAACAAGGGGCAACTTTCCGTTGCCATGCGTTGCCATAAGTTGCCTCGAATTGCCGTCCAAACCAGGGGCAACTTTCCGTTGCCATGCAGCCCTTTCAAGCAGGGGCAATTTTCCATTGCCTCCGATCCGAGGTTGCGCATCTCGAGGGTAGGTTCCGCTTTGAGCATTGGCGTTTGCAAAAATAGTTTTTGAAAATTTTTACTGAGGTTGACTATTTTCTCGAAAACTATTTCATTTTCCAAAACCGGACCATTTCTTGGACCCAAAAAAGGAAAATTTTCAGTGCTCAGCCTGACTTGCATGATTTTCAAATCAAAATTGAACAAGTATGTTAATCCGACTCTCATTTTGGTCAAAACTGTTTTAGGAAGAAAACAAAAAAATGGTCAAAGTGATGAACTAGGGGCACAGTGAGTCAGGTATTCTGTCTTTCCCCCGCCGTAACATGCTTGCCAGAAAGGCACCCTATTCGCCGGAAGAAGCTTTCCTATCCGGAACCCGACTCGACGTCACCGGAAGAAATAGCCGCGAGCAACAGTGTGTGGGTGAACCCACAACTTCCTATTCATCATCAATCACCCTGGGGAGGGATGAAAAATGAGAGAATAAAGAATAGAGAGGTGTAAGTCGAGAGAAAAGTGAGGAAAAGGGTTGTGAGAAAAACGAGCTTGAGCCGAGTGATGTGAGAATCACAATCAGAAAGGGTGGGAATCATACCCGAAGGAACTGGCTCCTCGAGATCTGAGGTCTTTTGTTTTTGTAAACACGTCCGTGTGTCGTGTCTTTTGTCTTGTTTACCTCAACTTTCGTTTTGAGTCTTTTCCGAGCGTGTCTCGTTGTGTCCAGGTCGCGCACCTTTTGTTTGAGTCTTTCCGCTGTGTTCAGTTTAGGCTCGATACCCGGTTAAAAAAAAAACCTTTTTAATTTAAAATCGTTTATGCTCAGAGTGCTGTGCCATTCTTACATTTATGCGAAGCAAAAGAAGAAAAGGGAAAATTTGGGCATCGAGTGTGTTTCAACTTCAACCGTTTCACCTTTGTAGTCCGTCTTGCCAGATTGGGCTGTTTGTTCAGGTTTGCTGTGCGCAGAATGAACCGAGTGCTGTGTATGGGCTGTATGCAGACTAATCCCCAACAGAGTATGGCTGTGTTCAGGTTAACTGGTTTGCTTGGTTTTTGCTATTGGCTGGTTGGTTATCTGATTATTACAGTGCAAGTGCTCAATTTTCAGACAAAAGATCAATTTCATTTACATTGAGGTGTAATGTGTGTGATGCAGTGCAAATATGAGATATACAAATGTAACACTTTTTAGATAAAAAGTTTGTTTCATTTCATCATCTTTTCAAGTACATAGTTTTGGAAACAAAAATCTGCCTGCGGCAGTACAAAGTATCCTACTACAACAAAAAAGGAAAAGTAGAAAAGAAAAACAGCAAAATCTGTATCAATGTCAAAATGGCTCCGGGGCTATCAGTCTGTCCTAGTCCTCTTCCTGGACGAAGGTCCAGGAGCATCATCAGCACTGTCATCTGAGCCCGAGTCCGAGCCGTCTCCGGTCTCCTCCTCCGATGACTCTGCCTCTGCCTCTGCCTCCGCCTCAGACGACTCCTCGTCATCATCAGGGACTGGAGCCCGCGAGCTGCTCCCAGCATGAGTGCGCCCCGCCTTGGTGCGGGGAAATACTCTGCCCTCCTCATCTCTCCCTCGAGCAGGAACGGAAGGTCCAGCTGGAGCACCTCCTACAGTGGGAATCTGGAAGGGAGGCTGAAAAGTACAAAAGGCAAATGCATCAGTGTACCGTGAACAGTTTATCAGTGCAGAATGCAGTGTATGAGTACAGTGTGGAATGCCGTGAGCAGATCAGTTTATCAGTGCAGAATGCAGTGTATGAGTACAGTGTGAATGCCGTGAGCAGTTATCAGTGCAGAATGCAGTGCAGAATACAGTGTATGAATGTGTGAGATCGTGTCAAGTGTTGTGTTGTGCATCGGATTATGTGAAGCAGTTTATGTATGGTTTGAGACTGTGGTTAGAAGAACATACCGGAATACTGTAGAGGGCCAGAAGGTCGAAAGTGCGCTGCAACATCCCCATCATGGAGGCATTCAGCTCCAAGGACTGCCGGGTGTACTCGGAAGAAGCCTGCAAAAGTATTAGATGCATCAGTATTCTGCGGAATATCAAATAAACTGAAAATGAAATGACAATGCAAGATGCAAAATGTGAAGTAATACATACCGGAGGCAAGTCGGGGACACCGACCAACTCGTGATCAGCCGGAGGAGGGGCAAAGGGGATCTGGTAGGTCGCCCCACCCTGCCCTCTGTATGTCATCATCGTAGGCAGTGCGGGCCAACCAGCCCCCCGCCCTCTCTGAGCTCCGCCCCTGCCACGAACCCGGGCCCTCCTCGATGCTCCTGCTCCGACTCCCGCTCCTGCCCTGGCTGCCGGTGCCACGGGCCTCTCTCCCTCAGCTCGACGGCCACCGCTCAGAGGCCGCATGATGTACGTCTGCACGTACTCTCTGTAATCGCCGATGCCTCTGAAGCGGATCGCCTCCCAGCCAATGGTGTACTCGGCCATCTGCTCGGCGGTGAATCTCTCGGTCTCCCTCATGTCCTCCGGAGGGTGAACCGGAACTATCTGCTCTGGTAACCCTAGGGTCTGGCGTAGGAAACGCTCACCTAGGTACCAAGCCCGACAGACCGGGCCCTCCAGCAGAATCCAGAAACGCGAAGTCTCCTCAGCACCGGCAAATCGATCCCGCATCACAGCTGGCAAGGGAGCCCAAGGCTGCCAGGTGATCTGAAAATGAAATACAGATTGTTATCTGCTATTGTTGAAAACATACGGTGAAAAGCGAAGCTTAAATGAACTGCAAGTAAAACATACCTCCGCAGGAGTGATGGTGTCGAAGTAACGGCGGAAAAAGATGAATGTCTCCCGTGGCCTCCGCACGCATCTCCCGTCGAAACGGCGTGAGAAGGGGACGACGAGAGGGGTCTCTGCGTCTGGCACCGGGGCAAGCCTGGGAAAGTAGGCATACACCCACAACTGTAGAACAAATACCAGTATGCTTATCAGACAAAGCAGAATACAAGAATAAAGCAGAAATGACAGAGCCATGTATTGTGCAGTGTATTGTGCAGACAGTATTGTGCAGAGTGTACAGTGTGAGCAGTGTACAGTCAGTGTAAAGCAGAGTACAGGTGTGTGCCGTGTGTACAGTATACAGCCAGTGTAAGGCAGACTACAGTGTGTGCAGTGTACAGAGTACAGAAAATAGAATAGCAAAAACGAAAAGCAGAAAAAGGAACGTACCTCCCAAGCACGCCAGTAGCCCCCGAGCAACTGTCCGCTGCCACGGGAAGCTGAGCTCATATACCCATAAAGTGTAGCCAGAGCGGCGCCACCCCAGTCGTAGTGCAGAATCTGAGTGACATCCACTAAGGCGCTGAGCAAGCAGAGGGGCACGGTGTTCGCCCGATCGGCGAAAATAGTGGTCCCCAGCAGGAACATCAAGAAGCCGCGCGCATATCTCTCCACGGCCTCCTGAGTCATCAGAGCCTCCTCAACCAAAGCTGGCTGGACCCGGAACTGGACCTCAAACCAGGAATAACGAACAAAGCCTGGACGGGCGAGAGGTGGCGCCTCGCCGAGCAGATAGACCTGAGCGGCAGTCCACTCGTCCATATCAGTATCGAAGGGGATCGGATCACCCCCTACCCCGATGCCTGTGAGCATCGAGAAATCATAGGGAGTCATCGTCATGTCTCCCGTCGCAGATAGATGGAACGAGTCGGTGGTGTCCCACCACCTCTCCGCTAGAGCAGCAAGGAGAGGCCTACTCGTGGTAAGCCGGGATAGTCCCCTGCAGAATGCGCCAAAGCCGGCCTGGTCGACAATGTGGCGAACCGCCTCGGGTAGCTCTACGTACCAGTCTCGAGCGGCAATGTTCCCATACCCGCGGACGGTATGGGAATCCCCCTGTTTCCAAGCAGACAGTTGCGAAGCAATGCTAAATATACCAGTTTTGTAAAGCATGCAGAATTGAGGTAAATATGGCATGTGTGCATATTTTCAGATTCAAACAGATACCGGGTGTCGGTGTGCTCACAGTGAACTACAACGTGCGATGCGTCAACATGTTTGAGTGGCTCAGTGCAAATGTGGCATGCGTGCAAGTTTTTCAGATTCGAACAGGTACCAGGTGCCGGTGAGTTTGCAGTGAAATACGGTGTGTGCCGTATGTTTGAGTGGTTCAAGGCTAGTGCAGTGTGTGTACACGTGTCAGTCTCAAACAGATATCAGTTGCAAGTGCGTTTGCGATCAACTAGGGTGTACAGTCTACATCAGTGTATCTAGGTTGAAGCAATTAAAGAACATAAACAACTATGGCAGTTGGCAGTTTTATATCCTACATTGCAGAAAGTAAAGCAGAGGGAAGAATGTTACCTCGGAAGCGCCGAAGGAAAGATGAGAGGTAGGCTCGCGTAGTAGTAGCTCGGGAGGCATCGCCCTATCGAAGCTCCGAAACTGGCGAAGTCCATCCGGGGGCAGCACATGAATCGCCGGCCGGTAGGTCGCCGGGTCAAAGGACGGACACTCAGGGGGAGAAGCTCGACCCGGGATCCATCTCGTGATCCGGGGGAGTCCCGCCCTGTGGAATATCGTCGGCCATGTCAAGTGTGACGAGGGAAATGGTCGGAGAGGGAAAACGAAGCTAGAATGTGAAGGGTCAACGAAAAGTCAACCCCCGAGAGGGTGAAAAGTGGCCCGAGAAGCGGGAAGTGAAAAAGGCACGGAAATCGGAGGAAAACAAGGGGAACAAACCCCAAGAAGAGGAAATGGCAAAGGAGGCACCGAAACGAAGTTTCGATCGGACGAAAATGTTCGAAACGCGAAGGAGATCGCGAATCGGACGATGGAACGGGGGTGAAAACGCGAGAAAAACAGAGAATAAGGCCCGGGAAATGTTCTAGAGAGAGAGAGGGAAGATTTTCGGCCAAGGAAAGTGAATAAAATAGGGTTTGGAACCCTATTTTAAAAGGCCCAAGCCGAAAAGTCGAAATTGCCCCGATTCAGGCATTTTTGGCCGGCCGGCCAAACATTTGGCCGGTGATGATTTTTAGTGGCCGGTGAATGGCCGGTAGTCCTCTCTTCCAGCCGGTGATGCTCCTACAACCTTGTTTAGGTCAGATATGTAGTTTGGGGTCTTCATGGCTCAAGATAGTACAAGAAATGGCATCTCCGAAGCTCAACCGGCCTCCGTTTTGACCTCAGACCGTGCCTTCTGTGCGTGGCACTCAAATATGTGCAAGGCGTATCCTTTTTGGTATCCTTTTGTCTTTTACGGGATTCAAAAGTTGCCCCATGTGCATTTCAATTCAATTGCATTGTTTAGCGCACCGCACTGTCTCGTGCATTCCACTTCTATCGCACTATCTTGTGCACTCGCGTTGTCTAAACGCATTGCGCTATGTTGCGCGTCTCATTGCATTTTTGCATGCATACTATCGCGCTATTCTGCGCATCACATTGCCCTATGCGCCCGGTCTGGCGAGACCTTAAATACGCCATGGTCCGGCGAGACCTTAAACACGCACCGGTCTGGCGAGACCTTAAACCCGCTCGGTTGCGTTGTCGTGCATATCTTAAAGTCGCACGTTGCTGCGCATTTCAAGTTCACTTGCATTGTCATGCATTTCCTGTGCATACTCGGTCTAGGAGACCTTAAATCCTTAGAAGGTGCGAGACCTTCGGTGCATTGGTGTGCACAATTCATGCATTTCCATGCATCTCAAGCCGCGCGTTGTCGCGCATAAAAGAATATATATATAATATACATGCATTGTTATGCATCTCATTGTAAATCATGCATATGCCATGCATCGTTGCAAACACATGCATTGTCATGCATCATCATCGTGCATCATCATGCATCATCATTTCAACCAAAAAATGCATATGTAATGCATTCATTGTAAATAGTGCATTGTCATGCATACATGGTAAATATTGCATTGTCATGCATCGTAGAAAATAATGCATTTGTCATGCATTTCCATTGTAAATATTGTATCCATTCCATTGCATATTGTAGATATTGCATTGTAGATTGCATTGTATTCACTACATCACCTTCCATCTATGGCTTGCGCCTTTCCATGTTGAGCTTGGTCTGGTATGTGCCTATACTTTTCACGTCAAAACATAGTTCAGTAGACCGTTCTATGTTAGCCGCGGCTTGTATGTGTACATGCCTTTTCTAGGCAAGATTTGGTTTGGCCCGCGTGCCATATCCATTCCATTGCATATTGTAGATATTGCATTGTAGATTGCATTGCATTCGCTGCATCACCTTCCATCTATGGCTTGCGCCTTTCCATGTTGAGCTTGGTCTGGTATGTGCCTATACTTTTCATGTCAAAACATAGTTCAGTGGACCGTTCTATGTTCGCCGGGCTTGTACGTGTACATGCTTTCCTAGGCAAGATTTGGTTTGGCCCGCGCGCCATATCCATATCCATTCCATTGCATATTGTAGATATTGCATTGTAGATTGCATGCATTCACTGCATCACTTTCCATCTATGGCTTGCGCCTTTCCATGTTGAGCTTGGTCTGGTATGTGCCATACTTTTCACGTCGAAGCATAGTTCAGTGGACCGTTCTATGTTAGCCGCGCTTGTATGTACATGCCTTTCCTAGGCAATTTGGTTTGGGTGCCATACCATTGCCATTTTCCCAGCATATTGTATATATTACATTGTAGTGTAATTTTGCATCCAGCATTAGGATCATTGTCCTTTCTCCAGCGGGTCGTTTCCCCACTTATGTCATATCCCCCCCCAATACTCGTTCTTGTGTCCGTCTACATTACTCATAGTTCTGTTGATCGTTCTATGGTAGACGGACTTGTTACCTCCATCCATCTATTTGACATATGTGTGATTTCGAACTGCTCATGATTGGATCATCACTCAATTGCTTTGCATATAGTTTGCATTATTTCAATTGCATTGCATTTTAGTTTGCATTGTTTATACATTGTTTTGTATATATTGCATATCATTTTGCATTCATTTTTGCATTGTCATGCATGTTGCTAATAACATCGTACCTGTTAAGTTGTTTTCTTTGCAGGCACGATATTGTATGTACGGTTCATTTGTGGCTGGTAGAACCAGACGAACCGGACAGGTATTATATCCTCCACGTGAGACGTATCGAGAATTGCATAATTCTCTTACACCCTTTCTGCATTGTAGTGTAGTTTGGTGTATGCTAGCTTAAAACTGTTGCATTGTCATGCTTCGTTACAGCTTTCTTTGCATGATCATAAGTTATGCTCGGCTTTGTGCATTGTCTTGCATTTTGCCCCTGCCTTCGGGCGCATATCTTGTTTGTCTTGCATGTTTGTCTAAGTCTTCGGCCTTGTTAAAAATGGGTCGTCTCTGGGCTTTGACATTCACTCCCGTCATTGTTATGACTTTCGAGTTCTACCAAAGAGGGGCAACTGTAGACACCCCATTTTTGACCGTCCACAAGACTTGGACGTCACCACTTGAACACTCGGTGATCATCCATGTTTGTGTTCGTCTTGAGTTCCCGGAGGTCTTGGCTACGCGCCTTGCCTCAGGATCTCTCGACTCAACTGTTTTTTGTCTGGTTTTGCACCAAACACTTGTGTTTTGCCTTTGAGAGGCAGGGTAGGGCTTGTAGACCATCCCCACCCATCACCGGCCAGGGCCTGAGGCCACCGGCTGTGTTTTGTGGCCACCGGCCAAATATTTGGCCGGCCGGCACTATAGATGGCCGGCCGGCTATCTTTTTTTGGTCAATTGCATCTTTGGCCGGCCGACTACTGTGCATCTACTTTTGCAGATATTTTCTCACAGTTGGCATGCATTTGGCTCCCCTCCATACACGTGTATGGAGGGATATCTCTCTTTAGAAGCTTGTCTTGTAAGCTTTACAAGACAAAAAGCTCTATAAAAGAGAGGTCTTCTCTCTTGTTAGAGGGTTAGACATTTTAGACAGCCATTTTTTAGGGTTTGAGTTCTAGGGTTAGGGTTTGGTTCATATCCTATCTCTATCTCTCTCTCTTGTGTGTGTTTTGCCTTATTTTTGCTCACAAACACCCACCATCACACCATCTCTTGGAGCTGAGGCCCTTGAGGGTTGTTTTTAGAGTTTTGGAGTTGGTTTCAACCTAAAGAAATTGTTGGAGCTCCATTGTTGAAGAGGGTCTACAAGGGTAAGAAACTTGTCTCTTTATTCCCCATTTTTGCAAAGCTTTTCTACCTATCTTGCAATTGTTTTTGGGCTTAGTGTATAACACATAAAAGTTCTGTTTTTAAGGCCTCTAAATAGTTTGTCAAGAGTGTTTTGTGGTTTGAGGTTGTTTGACCCCTCTTAAGCCTTGTTTGGCCCTTGTTTTGTGCTATTTTGTGTGAGCTCCGGAACCATAGTGTTTGGGCCTCCTCACCACTGAAATCTTGAGGGATTTCAGAGGTGAGGATGGTGCCTTGAGGTCCTAGGAAGGAGAGGGCCACCCCCTCTCCTTGTTGTCCTTGAAAAGGACCAATTTTGCCTCTTGAGGGAGCACCATATTTAAGTGTGTGTTGGCCATGCCTTAGCTGATTTTTGTGCTTATTATGTTATAATATGCCTCTGTTTTAGTTGGTTTTGGTATACCATGCTTGCTTAGCATACATGCCTTGTAATGCCATTTTGTTGCCTTAACATGCATCTAGGTTTTAACCCTTGTTCAAGCATGTTTTAGGCCTAGCTTTATGAAGCTTTTGCACTTGTTTTGCCATGCTTAAGCTCTGTCCTTGGCTATTTTGGTCGACCAAGGCTTGCATTGCTTAGCTCCTTTGCATTTTGGCTTGTTAGCCTTAAGTTTTGGACCATTGTTGCATGTTTAGCCTATCTTGTTTGCTTGGTTTGGCACCATCTTAACATGATTTCAGAGCTTATATTGCATGTCTTTAGTCCATGCTTAGCCTCTTTCAAGTGTGCTTGAAAGTTGCCTTTGTTTGCTTAAGTGTTGGCTCATTAACATTTGCATTCTTGCATGTGTGTTTGGTCCAATTTCTTGAGTTTTTGGCCACTGTTTTAGGCCTAGTTAGGGCTGCCTAAACCATGTTTAAGTCCACCTCTTTGCTTGTTGCATGTACTCCTTGTATGTTGTAGCATATTGATGAGGTGTTGCATGTTTGAACTTACATGATTGAATGACGTCACATGCTTGCTCGCATGCTTAAACCCCATTGTACCTTGCATGCTTATTGGTTGCATTGTCTCATGCCTTGCATGTTTTGTATGCTTCTTTGCATCTCCATGTTGCATGCTAGCTAACATGCTTAGGTTGCATTGCATTAGCATGCATACTTGGCCTCTTGAATTGCTCATGATAGAGGTTGAGTTCCCCTTGGTTTGATTATGTGCATTGCATTCCATATTAAATGTGCACACTTGGCTTCTTGGGCCATCACGCATGGAAATGCGCGATTGGTGGTCCGAGAACCAAGGTTCATGTCCCTTTGAGTCATAAACATGATATGGGGTGTGATTGGTGCATACATTGCTTGAAATGCATTGCCATGCCAAGTATTGCCCTCTGCTGCTGTCAAACCAGGTTCTGCAGGAACTTTTGTCCGGCCGGCCACATTCAGTGCCGACCGGCCACCATTGTTGGCCGATGGATCAAAGTTGTGGCCGGTGACCATTATATATGGCCGGTGGTGTTCTCCCTCAGCCGGTGGTATCTCACAGTACTCAGAGAAGCAACCCTGAGACTTTGGCAGTCATCAGAGGAGCAGAGTAGGGAAAACAGAGGCATCTTGAGCATGATAGTGGATTTCCGGGCAAAACCGAGCGCGCATGCATTTAGCCCTCTCCCTGAGGCTGCTGTTTATTGTCTTCATTAGATTAATTAATTTGCTTAATTAATTTAGTTGGTCTGTAATAATTAATTAGCTAGGATAGTTAATTCATTATTCGAATTGTATTATTCTTTCGGTCCCTCCGAGCGAGGGCAAGTTTGTAATAAGTGTGGGTGAGTGTGTGAATGTCTTCCAACCCCCACTTCTTTCTCCCTTTTACTTACCTGCTTTGATGGTTAGTATTAGGACATGTTTACTTTAGCATACCTCATGTTATGCATGCGTGCATCATTCGTCAGTATTGTGTGCACCGGGCTCGGCGTATCATGCTAATTGCATTATATTTCAAATTTAACTTGAATACATGCTTCCTGTGCATCTCACATGCCATCCTTAGATTAGCCGAGCCTATTCTAGTGACATTTTGCATGTGATGCATTAGGCAGTTAACATGGACTTGGATCATGCATTGATCGCTAACATGTTTTTATTTTGGCATGGAGTACTTTGTAAGTATTTATGCTTTAGCATACCACATGCGTGTGAATGGTACCATGACAGCATGCTTACCATGTGGCTAGATGCTTATGTGATAAACTGCCTGAATGCCTGTGGGTGAAGGTTGGATTGTTTGAGTTGGAACAACTCGTTGAAATCCGTGTTTTAGCCTACTTGTGAGTAGCAAATTTCAAAACGTTTCCAAACAAACGGATATGCAATGCTTTATTCCAAATTAGGCGATCTAGTCTATACTTGTTTTGCTGTGCGTATCACATAGTAATTCTAGCTAATTAATCGGAATAAGAACACATAACGTTTTCAAAATCAGATATCATGGTTAGTAGAGGCCGATCTTCAGATCGGGCGAGAGGGGTTGCTCATAGCTGACCTTCCCCAATCGTACCCAAGTTCCCGAGCCGATGCAACTTTGGTGATGACGGACACGTGGCCTTTGGCACCGAGTCAGGGTTTCCTAAATTTTCCAAAATAAAATATTTAGGTGGCAACTCTGTATCTGGCAAAGCAGTCCATGTTTGGCACTTCTTTCAAAAAAAAATCTGTTTTTCTCAAAACGATTTGCCGGATTTGGACTCTTTGGTTCAGATTAAGAACCGACAACAAAAGGGAGTCCAAACTGTAGAGTGAAGCCCAAGGGCGCGTCTACAATATGACGATATCATTCATGGAATAATTGCATTCTAAAGAAAATAGAAATATTGTAAAACATTGAAATATATATGATGTATTTATCTTATAAATGTTTTGAAACATAATTAGAATACACAAGTTGCATTTAGGAGAATGCAAAATATTGTTACTATGGAGAGATTCATCACATAAGTCATGTTCAAAGGGTTCAAGTAACATCGCTGAAGCCTGATATTATAAATTTAAATTTTTAATCAAGACAGGTTGAAGAAGTGTCCGACACACTTTTAGGAGTGTTTGTTGAGTGCATGTCTAATATGACATGCCTCCATAGAAGTGTTTGTGCTTCTCAGGTCCTTACTAAGCTTAAATTCTAGGCTAGGCCTAACTATAATATTCGAGGTGCTGAATTTTGTTTGAGAATTGAGGATATTAGCTGTAATTGTGTGACACCATGTGGTATTGTTATATAGTGTCATCGACTAATGGTAAGTTCCAATTGGGGTGAGTAGGGACCACTTGGTCCCTTAGGTTGAACACAAGGTTGGTTTCATCTCACTCATTTGGGGCTTCTTATTGACCGGTGGCACCACACGAAATGGTGTACTGATCAGTGGAAAGTTCCAAATAGGGCAATTGGGGGATTGGTCTCATCCCACCCCACCCATTTGGTGCTTCCTATAATATTTGTTCAAACCTTTTTACAAATCCTCTTTATGGGAGTGAGACCTTGATTTAATTGCCATTTCTTATCCCATAGGTTTCCAATTACTCCTAAGCCATTTTTAATAGATGTGTTAATAGTAGGCCATGCATTTGAAGGGTCATTAGTGTTAAGCTACATCAGCTCAAGCCAAAAGAGACAGAGTCACAAGAGTTGCACCAGTTGCAGCTCAAGCCTCAGCTACAGGTCAAGGAGTTGGACAAGCCATTTGTTGCTAATACTCAAGAGCTGAGCACGTGTATGAAGTTAAGACAGTTACAATTCATTTGTGGTGGTTAGAACAAATCTGTTAGGAAGTTATGTAAGCATAACCATGGTTAGTTAGTTAGTATATTGAGTTAGGTAGTTATAGTTCTTGTTTAGGAATCTGGTCTGGAAGCTTAAGAAGTGGAATGATCGGATTTGGTTCCAAAAATCCAGGTTGAATTAGGAACATAATGGGGATAAGAACACCAAATTTTTTCATATCATTGCTAGTAAAAGGCAAAGTAGGAATTTGTTGGATTCAGTGCTGGTTATTGGTAATAGATATGATGATCCTTTGATAATTAAACAAGAAGTTTTAAGGCATTTTTCCTCAGCTTTTGCTGAAAATTGGGTTTGTAGACCAAAATTAGGTGGCTCGTTTGTGACTTTAAGCTCAATTGAGGTTAGTGAGGTTTTGGAAGCTCCTTTTACCATGGAAGAAATTTGGAGGGTGGTGAAGGAAAGTAATGGGAACAAAGCCCTAGGGCCGGATGGTTTTAACATGGGTTGTGTACAAAAGTGTGGGAAAGTGATGAAGGAAGATGCAGTCCATTTCTTGCAAGAGTTCCACTCCAATGGCAGATTGGTTAAAGGTCTGAACAGTTCATTTATTGCCCTTATTCCTAAGGTGGTTAGTCTTTCGAGCCTTGGGGAGTTCAGACCTATCAGTTTATTGAACCTCGCTTACAAAATCCTTTCCAAAGTTTTATTTCGTAGACTGAGCTTGGTGCTGCCAAATGTTATTAGTGAAGTTCAATCTGCATTCATAGGTGGTTGTCATATTTTTGATGGCATCATGATATCCAATGAGGTAGTGGATTGGTGGAAGAAACACAAAAAGAAGGGGCTGATTCTGAAATTGGATTTTAAAGAAGCATATGATTCAGTTAACTGGAATTTTTTGTGGTCTATGCTATCAAATTTTGGTATTGGGGACTTATGGGTTAGTTGGATGAAAGAGTGTGTGACTACAACCAGAATTTCTGTCCTTGTTAATGGTTCTCCGACGGATGAATTCTCTCCTAGTAAAGGGTTAAGGCAAGGAGATCCTCTTTCTCCATTCCTCTTTAATATTGTAGTGGAGGGTTTAAATTTGTTGTTGGCTAGAGCAAAAGATTTGGGATTAGTTAAGGGTGTTTTAGTGGGTCATTTCAAGATTCAACTCACACATCTACAATTTGCGGATGATACCTTACTATTTTGTGAAACAGAAGAGGCAGAGGTGGTGACTATTAAAAGAATTTTGAGATGCTTTGAGATTGTCTCAGGCCTGAAAATAAATTTTCATAAGAGTGTCCTGTGTGGAGTAGGAATTAAGGAAGCTCTTGCTCAGGTTTTTGCATCCAAACTCAATTGTCAATGTCAAAAATTACCTATTAAGTATTTAGGTCTACTTCTTGGGCTAATATCAAGTCACGAAAGCCTTGGCAACCTATGGTGGACAAAGTGAAGTCAAAATTGGCCCTTTGGAAAAGAAAGTTGCTCTCTTTTGGTGGTAGAGTAACATTGATTAAGTCTGTCCTATCCAATTTACCATGTTATTATTTATTTGTGTTTAAACTACCTGAAGGTGTGGCGAAAACTATTGATAGGTTGCAAGCAGCTTTTTTGTGGGGGAGCTCTGAACAAAAAAGAAAAGTACACCTTGTTAAATGGAAGGAGATTACAACTAGCAAGAAGTAAGGAGGTTTAGGCATTGTGAATTTGAAAGAAATGAATAGCAGTCTTCTATTAAAATGGTGGTGGAGATATAGGGAGGAGGATAAGGCATTATGGAAGAAGATTATTAATAGTAGGTATGGAGCCATAGGAGGGGGTTGGTTACCTAAGTTGGAGCCTTCTGGGAGGGTGTCTGCTGTGTGGAATGGTATTCTATCTAGGGTAGAAGTCCATTCAGATTTACTTAATTTTTTCCTATCTGGTACAGAAATCAATTTGGGTGATGGTAAACGTGTGTTCTTCTGGCTGGATAAATGGTTGAGGAATATGAAGCTTAAAGATGAATTCCGAGGCTGTTCAGTCTGTCTACTGAGAAGGACTCCTTGGAATTTTTTATATAGAGAAAGGAGAGTGTAGGGAGCTGGCATTTAACTTTCAGAAGGCCTCTAAGGTCTTGGGAAGAAGCTGAGGTTAGTAGATTATATGCTCTGCTTGCTGAGGCACCACCTCTGAGACCAACCATCCCAGATTCTCTTAGGTGGCAGAGGTCTTCATCTGGGAAGTTCACAGTTGCTGCAGTGAGAGATTGGTTGGCTGCTCGTCATGGGCTGAAGTTGATGATCCCTACACTTTTATGGGGTAATGTGGCTCCTCCCAAAGTTCAATTTCTGGGCTGGTTGATTTGGAAGGGTAGAGTTAAAACCACTGATTTTTTGCAAAGGATTGGTGTACTTAGCAGCAGTGTAAGTAATGTTTGCCCCTTTTGCAAAGCTGAACCTGAATCTGTGAACCATATTTTTCTGATGTGCAGGGGCATTTGGGAGTCTTGGAATGAATTGTTAATTTGGTGGGATGTGAAATGGATATCACCTGCTGTAGTACTAGACTTGCTCCATTGGTGGATGGGTTTTAAGGGTAAAAAGATTATTATGAAAATCTAGAATTTAGTACCAATGGCTATGTTCTGGTCTATCTGGAAGATGATGAATAATTGTATTTTCAATTGGTGTCAGCCTAACCTAAAGGAGTTGAGTGGTTCTGTCAAGTGGAGAGTGGCTCTATGGGCCAAATCCAATCTGTCAGGTTTTTCTTACTCCAGGCATGATATTGTGCATAACCTAAGTCAAATAATAGCCTGCTGTTAAGTGTGCTTGTATCTGTTCTGCTGTTTGTATCTGTGTGTTTGTATCTGTTCTGCTGCTTGTATCTATGTGCTTGTATTTGTTCTGCTGCTTGTATTATGCTCTACTGTTGGTATCTGTATGCTGTGTGAGTGGATAGATCTGCTGGACTGCTGGTCTGGGTAATTTTGCTTCAGTTTTGCTTCGGTTTTGGATGTGAATCTATTTGTATCAGTGCTGGTTGCTGATTGGGCTGGTTGGGCAACCTTTGTTGTAGGCCTGGTGATGTATATTTTCTATATACCTTTGCTGGGATGGGTAGCTTGCTGTCTGCGTTTGATTCTGCTGTCTGTGTGTTTTTGTGTTCTTGTTGGTCCCTCACCAACAGTTCCGTTTTGGTGCTGTGCATCATCCCCCTATCCCTTGTCCTTTCTTGTCCCCTTTATTGATGTATTTTCCCCTTCTTGTAAGGTTCTTTCATCAATAAAGTTTTTGGTTGATCAAAAAAAAAAAAAAAAGAGACACAGTTGTATTGCTTAAACTCATTGAATGAAAATATGATCTTTTCCAAATCCTTTTATGGTATCAGAGCCTTGTGAGCTCCTCTGAGCATTGTATCTTCAACAAGATACAGTAATGGCAGTAAATCTGCAAGAAGCTACTGTAATAATGGCAGATTCAACATCTGTTACAGGTTTTTTCAATATTTCTATGTTACCTTCTAATCTCACTCTTCTTATTTCCAATCTGAACTCCTTTGTTCCAATCAAACTTGATTCTACGAATTATATCACTTGGAAGAGTCAATTTCAGAATATCCTGAGAGCTACAAAGCTTATAGGCTTTGTTGATGGTTCTGTACTCTGTCCTTCTTCCACAATCAATGATGCACATGGTAGTCATGTTCTGAATCCAGCATATACTCATTGGATCACCATTGATGCACATTTGTTGAGTTGTATTACTGCTACACTTTCATCATCTATCTTCACTTCTGTTTTGCACCGTGGTACAAGTTCAGAGGTATGGAATACGCTAGCTGCTCGATTTACATCTCTTTCTCAATCTCATATCCATCAGCTAAAGAACAAACTCAATCATATTACAAAGAAAAATCTTACTATGGAAGACTATTTGAATCAAATCAAGGCTGTTTCTGATCAGTTGAGTTTGGCTGGTTCACCAATTGAATATGAGAATTTAGTTTTGCTCACCTTAAATGGTTTACCTGATGAATATAATGCTTTCAAAACTACTATACGAGCTAGATCTGATCCTATTTCTATTGCTGCTTTATTTGCTCTACTGTGTTCAGAATCCATTCATGTTGAAACCTCTCTCAAGCAAACTCATGCATCTGACATTCCTTTTGCTTATACTGCTACTCGAGGGAATTATAGAGGTTTCAGAGGATCTCAGAGAGGAGGATATCGAGGTCATGGTTCATATAGAAGTCGAAATAATGGAAACAATGGTCATGGCAACAGATTTTCACAGAACAAAGGTGAAGGCAGAACATCTCCTCAGTTTCAGTCTCCACATCAATATCAGTCTTCACATCAATATCAATCTCCTCATCAGTCCTCTGTTGGCTCTTTGTTATGTCAAATTTGTGGAAAGCCTAATCATTCAGCTTTGGAGTGTTGGCATAGACTAGATTCAACCTTTCAAGCACCTTCACCTTCTTCTTCTGTATCTAGGACTCATCCCAGGGCTTATGTTGCCTCCTCATCCACTAGTGTTGTTCATAATTCTCCTACTGATGCACTAGACAGTTCTACTTAGTTCTTAGATTCTGCTGCTACAAATCGTTTTACTAATGATCTCAACAATTTGAATACTTACTAACCTTATCATGGTCCTGATCAAGTTACTGTGGGAGATGGTTCCACCTTGCCTATTCATCATACTGGTAATGGCATTCTTCCTATTCCCACTATACCTTTCACACTTAACAATTTGTTACATGTTCCATCTATCTTTTCCAATCTTCTGTCAGTTCATTAATTAATTGCTGACAACAAGTGCACTATTACTTTTGATGTTGATTCCTTTGTTATACAGGACAAGCTTACCAAGAAAGTTCTGTATAAAGGATGTGACACCCTAAACGTTTAATTAAATACCACATAAATATTATATAATTATATATAATTGCGGTTGTATGTGATAATATATTATTAAAACAATAAATAAATACTAATAACAATAATAATAAAATAAATATATGGAATAAGAATAATAATGATAATAATAGTAGGCAATAGTAATAATAATAAGCATACCACAAGTTATTAGTATTTATTTATTGTTTTAATAATTTATTTTTATACAAGTTATGTTTTATACAAGTATTTTGACTTACCGTAAAGAAAAAGGATGTCTGTTATGTTTTATATAAGTAATCGATTACCGGGACTTGCGATATGGCTATCACCAACTAAAAATCAAAACGGAAAGTATCGAAAAGACTGCCTTTAGAACCCGTTACGGGCACATCAAATTTCTTGTCATGCTTTTTGGCTTCATAAATGCTCCAGCAGCCTTCATGGACCTCATAAACTGAGTGTTCAAACCCTATCTTGATGAGTTCATTATCGCCTTCATTGACAACATCCTCATATACTCCAAGTCACCAGAGGCCCATGAGCAGCACTTGCGAACGGTTCTACAAATACTACGTGATCACAAACTTTATGCCAAGTTAAAGAAATGCGAATTCTGGACCACTAGTGCACACTTCCTCGGTCACGTCATTAACAAAGATGGCATCTCGGTTGACCCCCAAAAAGTTACAGCAATCGTAGATTGGCCACAACCTACTAATGTGTCAGAAATTCGAAGTTTCTTGGGTCTAGCTGGCTATTATCGACGCTTCGTGCAAGATTTCTCAAAGATAGCATCACCCTTAACCCAGCTAACTCAGAAAAGCACACCCTTTGAATGAACTGACAAACATGAGCGTTGCTTTCAAGAATTAAAAAGTCGAATTGTGTCAACTTCTGTACTAGCACTCCCTACAGGAGCAAATGGGTTCGTAATTTATAGCGATGCCTCATACAATGGTTTGGGTTGTGTTCTTATGCAAAATGGAAAAGTCATTGCTTATGCCTCACGCTAACTAAAGACTCATGAGAAGAACTACCAAACACATGATCTGGAATTGGTTGTAGTGATCTTTGCCCTCAAAATCTGGCGTCACAATCTCTACGGTGCAACCTACGAGATTTACACTGATCACAAGAGTCTTAAGTATCTGTTCACACAGAAGGAACTGTATATGAGACAACGACGATGGTTAGAATTTCTGAAAGACTATGATATGGAGATCTATCACCATCTAGGCAAAGCTAACGTGGTGGCAGACGCACTGAGCCGAAAGACGACCAGAGGTTTGGCATGTACTCTTGTTTCCCGCAAGATCAATGGACTGCTCGCTAACATAACCGTAGAACCTACCTTGATTGAATAAATTAGAGCACACCAATGTGAAGATAAACTTTTGAAGAAAAAGTACGAGCAGCAAAGGAGTACGCCTGATCCTGATTTCACTATAAGCAATGGGACACTAAAATTTCAAAATCGAATTTGTGTACCCGACATTCCGAAACTCAAGAAGAAGATATTGGTGGAAGCTCATAGCTCGAGATTGGCAATCCACCCTGGCAACACGAAGATGTACCAGGATCTGAAGGAACACTAGTGGTGGACAGGAATGAAAAGAGACATAGCAAGCCATGTCTCCAAATGTCTACATTGTCAGTGTGTTAAAGAAGAACATCAGAGACCTGCAGGACTGCTACAACCACTTCCTATTTTTGAATGGAAATGGAAGCACATTACTATGGACTTCGTGGTCGGGCTACCACAGTCATTTTCGAAGAACGATGCAATATGGGTTATAGTAGACTAATTGACGAAGTCAGCGCATTTTCCGCCAATCAAAATCATGTACTCCCTTAATAAGTTTGCTACCTTATACATCAAGGAAATTATTCGTTTGCATGGCACCCCAATTTCAATCGTGTCTGACCAAGACCCTCGCTTCGTGTCTTACTTCTGGAACAAATTGCAAGAAGCTTTAGGAACCACATTGAAGTTTAGCATGGCTTATCAACCACAAACTGATGGGCAATCCGAAAAAACAATCCAGACGTTAGAAGACATGTTACGTGTATGCATGTTGGACCTCAAAGGTAACTGGGATGAACACCTACCTTTAGTGGAATTCGCCTATAACAACAGCTACCAAGCAAGCATTGGAATGGCACCGTACGAAGCTCTGTATGGAAGAAGATGTCGATCACCTCTGTGTTGGACAGAAGTCGAGGACAAGAAATTGTTAGGCCCTAAGATAGTGCAAGTCACAAGTGAGAAAATTCAACTCATCCAACAGCGAATTCGTACTGCTCAGAGCTGCCAGAAAAGCTATGCAGATACACGGAGACAAGACTTGGAATTTCAAACAAGAGATCATGTGTTCCTTAAAATCTCACCGACAAAAGGAGTTATCCGATTTGGAAATCAAGGAAAGGTAAACCCACGTTACATCGGGCCATTCGAGATATTGGAAAAGATTGGTCTTGTAGCCTATCGTCTTGCACTACCACCTGAACTATCCAATGTCCACAATGTGTTTCATGTTTCAATGCTTCGACGGTATCTTCGAGATCCAGAACATATTGTTGATTATGAGGACCTAGAAGTTCAAGAGGATCTCTTTTATGAAGAGCAACCAGTGCAAATTCTCGATCATCGTGATCAAGTTCTCCGAAACAAGACCATACCGTTAGTAAAAGTCTTATGGCAAAATCATCGTATCGAAGAAGCTACGTGGGAAACGGAAAGTCAAATGCAAGCCAAATACCCACACCTCTTCGAAAATTAAGGTACGTCAAGTTTGGGGACAAACTTCTATTTAGGAGGGGAGAAATGTGACACCCTGAACATTTAATTAAATACCACATAAATATTTATAGTTATATATAATTGTGGTTGTATGTGATAATATATTATTAAAACAATAAATAAATACTAATAACAATAATAATAAAATAAATATATGAAATAAGAATAATAATGATAATAATAGTAGGCAATAGTAATAATAATAAGTATACCATATGTGATAAGGCTAATAGCAAGTGATAAGGTTAATTAACTAACATTTAATTAAGAAGATTTGTAAATCCCTCCAGGAGAAGGATGTTGCGACACCTGTATTGTCTAGGGCTTAGGTGAAGTGAGTCATTATTTGTTAGGCATTAGGTGCTTGTGTATATATAAGAGAGAGTGAGGCTGCGAATTGCATAAAGGAATGAGGAAGAAAAAAAAAAAAGAGACAGAAAGGAGTAAGGAATTGATCTCGAGAAGCTAGTGTAAATAGGAGGGAAATAGTAGGAATTAATATTAAGGTAAGTTATATTATACTTTGAGTCACCATAATATATTTTACGTATGTTTTGACTTACCATAATTTATTTTATACAAGTTATGTTTTATAAATTATATTAATATTTCAATTACGTAGACTAATTTCTGAACTCTATTCGTTTAAAATGAAACTCATGAATATGTTTGTTTAAATTTTAGTATATATTTGACTATGACCTTATAAACAATTATGTTTTGTAAGTACCACCACGGGAGTCCTACACCTTGGAGGACTTAAATTACTATTGGCCTCTGTTTGACCACTTTGTGGTCCTCTGTTTGTCATAGATCCATTGACCTCTGTTCTGACTATCACTCCTGTGACCTCTGTTCTGTACCGTGGTTATGGTTATTTATTTACATAATTTTTGTATTTCAATTTCTGCCACTTTGAATAATTTTGTTCATTCAAATTAAGTTATATAAATGTTTTAGTTTAACTAAGTATCCATGGTTATTTTGTGTTCCCTATACTCTTGGCATAATATTTCTCACTCTGTTGTGTGCTTATAACTGTTACCCTTTCAGGTGGCGAAATATAAGGGAAACCAATAACCTCACATAGTAGAACCCGCACAAGAATTGGATGTTGAACCATTAGTTTTTTTTTTCCTTTTATTTATTTTATTTTTGCTTCCTTTTGTTTTCTTTTTTTACTCAGGGCCGATCACTAAATATAATAAAATACTAAAAGCCCTATAAATGTATTTTCTCTTATTAAAATAGTAAAATGAAGTAAATTTTCTGTTTAATTATTTTTATTTCCTTTGGCATCCGCCTGCGCCATTTAATTTGCCACGATTAGAATAAAGTAGTGAGTTACGATTCCAACCCTAAGCCCCTGGAGTTAGGATTATCAAAACGAGATCCGTGATAAACCTCTACGGGCTCAACAATACCGTTCAATCCGATCTTAAACTAGACCAAAGCCAAACGCTTTGTATATTGTCGTTGAAAAATGAATGAAAACATATTTTTGAGTATGATTTTAGTTGGCCTAGCACTTGACTCAATTCATCATAATAATAATAAATAATAATAATAATAATAATAGAAACAAATGTTTGTTGTGGATAAACTCTGCCTAGATATTCCTACTCTAAAGTTTGGCTAAGCCCAATCTTGATGAGTGAGAAAAAATGACTTCATCATATCCATTTGGCCCGTGATGTGCCTGTCAAAAAGAGAATGAAAAGATGGACTGTGCAACGAGCCTCACATGTAATCATTAAGATGGACTGTGCATACCTTTGTATCTACATAGAAAAAACATATCCACTCACTTAAATAGAAAAATGATTCAGACCTCTAAAAAAGATTATTAATGGAGCTTTAATTTGTCTTTTTCTCTCCCTTCTTTTGTCTTTTACTTCACTATTTTTTTTTTTTTTAATTATTGCTTGACAGCTCACCAGAACTGTATGACTGCACCTCTAATTAGGGTCTGCAGCAGCGTTGCTTAAAATATTACTCATATGACCTTTCTATAATATTACTCATACTACTATTATATGTACACTATATACACAGATATCCTACCACACAACTCACCATGAGCTTCGTGGATGGAAATTTTTTGTTGTTCCAAAAACACCATGTGATTGATGTGACCATTTTCAAGAAAAACATCGACAAGGTGACCACATAACCGCGTGTCCTTGGACTCAGACGGCAACACTAGAATTCCTGACCCATATGATAATTTTCTAGACTGGTATATGCCTTCTATCACTATTTTTACGCATAATAATACCCAAATCTATATATATATAATCCCCGCTAGTGTTGTTCCTTACCAAGCAAAAAAAAACCAAAACTAATTCCTTAACAAGCAAAAAAACAAAAACCATGCAGTTATCAATGCTTGGCTGCGCGCTCGGGACGATAAGAATAGCCATTTCTGTCCTTTTCTACATGTTTTCTGTTGCTAAACCAATTGAATTAAATATGACTATGCATTATGGGCAAATAAAGAACTAAATTTGTAACATTTTGGTGGTCAAAGTTCAACTTAATAAAATGATTAGGTTGGTTAATTATGGCCTGAAATATGATTTAAAGGGTTACACATCAGTTTGCCACAATAGTTGGATCAGATCAGTTAGGATACTTCCAATAGTCAACTCCAACATTATTTACTTTTCTATGTGTAAATCATTTTCAATAAGCAAAAGGGAGTTTATGTAGCCAACAAAAGACAATCGAACATTAGAATATTGCAGCCAACGCCTCCAATTGTGCTCTTAGTTGCTTTTGCAAATCCCAAAAAAGAAAATAACTGCTGAGTAAAAGATAATATAGTGTCTCCTCAGCCGTCAAAATAATTTTAATTCAACTGCACGCTTATGTGTGTAAGAATAGTTCGTAAGATTTGTAGGAGGAGCTGGAAGAGAAGCACAGAGAGAAGGATCTTGAAATGGAAAAGTAATTTTATCAAAAAATAACATGTTGGGAAATATACATTTTACACTGGGCACATCAAGGCACCTATAACCCTTTGTGGAGGGCTGATAACCAAGAAACACACAAAGAATGAATCTTTGCTGAAGTTTATGTGTGGTATAGGGTCAAAGCCAAGGATAGCACCTACAGCCAAAGACTTTTAAAAAAATTATAATTAGGAGCATGCTTAAATAGTACTTCAAAAGGAGTTAAATTGTTCAGCTTAGAAGTAGGATGCTTGTTAATCAGAAACACAGAAGCAGCAAGAGCATCAAATCAAAATTTGATGGGAAGAGAAAATTGATGCACAAGAGTGATAGTGGTTTCAATCAAGTGTCTATGCTTCCTCTCAGCCACTCCATTTTGAGCAAGAGTATGTGGACAAGTGAGCTGATGTTCAATACCTTTAGTTGTAACAAAATTCTGAAATTTAGAAGCCAAATATTCTCCCCCATTATCACTTCTCAGAATTTTAAGTTGGAGAAAACTTCACTTTCGTAAGACAAAGGAAATAACTATGTAAGTTTGCTAAAGTCATCAATGAAAAGAACACAATATTTATAGTTTGATACAGAAGCAGCAAATGGTCCCCATACATCAGAATGGATAAGAGCAAAAGGTTGATTTACAGATGAATTTGAAAGACTAAATGACAACCTATGACTCTTAGACACACAACAATGTGTGCACAATTTATTTGAGGCAATTGTAGTAGCCATAGTAGGTAAATGATGCTGAGAAATAAGAAAATGTAACTTCTTGGATAAAGGATGTCCTAATCTAGAATGCCAAAGAGAATCATGATGAGCAGAAGTAGCAGTGGAACAATGAAGACAGACAGGTTTAGAAGACAATGAAGAAGTAGCCGAAGTTGGTAGATGGTAAAGACCATGAGAATAGCATCCTTTGTCACGACCTAACTCCAGGGGCTTAGGGTTGGAATCGTAACTCACTACTTTATTCTAATCGTGGCAAATTAAATGGCGCAGGCGGATGCAAAAGGAAATAAAAATAATTAAACAGAAAATTTACTTCATTTTACTATTTAATAAGAGAAATACATTTATAGGGCTTTTAGTATTTTATTATTAGTGATCGGCCCTGAGTAAAAAAAGAAAACAAAAGGAAGCAAAAATAAAATAAATAAAAGGAAAAAAAAAACTAATGGTTCAACATCCAATTCTTTGCGGGTTCTACTATGTGAGGTTATTGGTTTCCTTATATTTCGCCACCTGAAAGGGTAACAGTTATAACACACAACAGAGTGAGAAATATTATGCCAAGAGTATAGGGAACACAAAATAACCATGGATACTTAGTTAAACTAAAACATTTATATAACTTAATTTGAATGAACAAATTATTCAAAGTGGCAGAAATTGAAATACAAAAATTATGTAAATAAATAACCATACCCACGGTACAGAACAGAGGTCACAGGAGTGATAGTCAGAACAGGTCAATGGATCTATGACAAACAGAGGACCACAAAGTGGTCAAACAGAGGCCAATAGTAATTTAAGTCCTCCAAGGTGTAGGACTCCGTGGTGGTACTTACAAAACATAATTGTTTATAAGGTCATAGTCAAATATATACTAAAAATTTAAACAAACATATTCATGAGTTTCATTTTAAACGAATAGAGTTCAGAAATTAGTCTACGTAATTGAAATATTAATATAATTTATAAAACATAACTTGTATAAAATAATTTATGGTAAGTCAAACATACGTAAAATATATTATGGTGACTCAAGTATAATATAACTTACCTTAATATTAATTCCTACTATTTCCCTCCTATTTACACTAGCTTCTCGAGATCATTCTTACTCCTTTCTGTCTCTTTTTTTTTTTTTCTTCCTCATTCCTTTATGCAATTCGCAGCCTCACTCTCTCTTATATATACACAAGCACCTAATGCCTAACAAATAATGACTCACTTCACCTAAGCCTAGACAATACAGGTGTCGCAACATCCTTCTCCTGGAGGGATTTACAAATCTTCTTAATTAAATGTTAGTTAATTAACCTTATCACTTGCTATTAGCCTTATCACATTATGGTATACTTATTATTATTACTATTGCCTACTATTATTATCATTATTATT
>JAPPVO010000024.1:66967625-67050673 GCA_030407325.1 Camellia japonica
CAAAGGCCACGTGTCCGTCATCACCAAAGTTGGCTCGGGAACTTGGGTACGATTGGGGAAGGTCACATCGTGAGCACCCCCGCTCGCCCGGTCAAAGACCGGCCTCTACTAACCATGATATCTTATTTTGAAAAACATTGTATGTTCTTATTCCGATTATTAGCCTAGGTTACTATGTGATGCTTGCAGCAAACAAGTATAGACTGAGCCGCCTGAATTGGAACAAAACATTTAATGTTTGTTTGTTTAAAAATGGTTTGATGGTGCTACCCGCAGGTAGGCTAAGACGCGGATTTGCCACCCTCAGGTGGGCTTAGAAAACACGATTTTGCCACTGTCTAGTGGGCTTAAAACAAACTTTCAACGCATTGTCCCAATTCAAGCAACTCAACCTCCACCCACAGGCATTCAAGGCAGTTATATCATATAAGCATATAGCCTCATGGTAAGCATGCTATTCATGGCAACACTCACACGCATGCAAGGATGCTAAAGCATAAAACTCACCGAGTACTCCAAGCCAAAAACAGAAAACCGATTAGAAGTCATGCATGATCCTAGTTTATACAGAAATGCCTAATGCAACACATGCAATAATGCAACTATAGCAGGCTCGGCTATCCTAAAATGGCATGTGGAATGCTACAACTAACACGTATTCAATTTGGAATTGAAATACAAATGCAGTTTGTATGATGCGCCGAGCCCGGTGCGTGCAAAACAATGAATGATGCAAACATGCTGTATGCTAATTGAAATATGCCCTATATCTAACCATCGTAAGCGGGTAAATAAAAGGGAGAAAGAAATGGGGGTTGGAAGACATACATCACACTCACCCACACTTATTACAGCATTGCCCTCGCGCAGAGGGTCCGAATAAATATACAGTCCGAATGAAAGAATATTACAGTCTGAAATAATACAGATTCCTAATTAATTAACAGATTAAACTAAGAAAGCTGTAAACTGGCATGCAAGCCAGGGGCTGCCTCGCTTCTGATGAATGATGTATGCTGGACTGCCTTTGCGCGGAAATCCACTGGGATGCCCCAATTAGCCTCTGTTTGCAATGTTTCTCGAAATGCGCGCTAAACTCCGAAAAGTTGTTGATTCCTGATTTTGCTGCAACAGAGAGCAGGAAAAGGGCATAGCAATGTATTTCACAAATATATGCATGCCTCGATTCTCGTGCCACCAATCACGCATATCGATGCATGATGGCCGAGGAATCGGATTGCACAACTCAATATTGGGTGCAATGCAGATGAATGCTACAAAAAACCTAACTCCATCATGGATAATCCGGAGTGTCGGTGACCTGGGAATTGAGACCCGTTCCGTCACTCGGAGTACGAAACGCGTCTCGTTTCCCGTGCCCGGGCTAACTCCTATCCCGAACACAATGCAATATGCATGATATGCATGAAATGCAACTAAGATACAATCCTAACATACACAATGCTATGAAAATGTGATGCCTCAAAATGCGTGCACGCGGGCACGCAAACCGAGGCGATGATCCTAAGGCATAAAATGGCATACGCAATGCAAATGGACTTACACTAACATGAGCGGACCTCAACCGCACTCACATAAGAGGCCGTAAGATGAAAATGAGCTGCCTCGAAATGCGTGCCCGCGGGCGCGCGAACCGAGGCAATGTCATAAAAGCATGAAATGGCATGGAAAATGCAAATTGGGCTTACACTAACATGAGAGGGCCTCAGCCGCACTCACATAAGATGCCGTGAGATGAAAAAGGGTGCCTCAAAATGCGTGCACACGGGCACGCAAACCGAGGCGGTGACATACACAATGCAAATGACATACGGAATGCAAATTGGGCTTACACTAACATGAGAGGGCCTCAGCCGCACTCACATAAGCTGTCGAGAGAAAAAAAAGAAGTGCCTCGAAATGCGTGCACACGGGCACGCAAACCGAGGCATGGCCCTAAGGCACAGAAATGACATGCGAATGAGATGTGACATATGGCATATGGAAAATGCCAATTTCAGCAGCTAAAATGATGCACAAATAGCCCCCGAATTATGACAAAATTACACCCGATGCCCGAAATGCGACGTAATGCACCCGAAATGGCCTCAGCCCTACTAAACATGCATAATTGACACATGACATGTAAAACAGTAGCAAGGCAGCCCCTAAAATAACATTTTTTCAGTACAAAGCAAGGCTAAACAACAACCACAAGTATGGCAAAATTAGCATGCAAAAATGGGGAAAAAGAGGGGAATTACAAAGCAAGTAGTATATACAATGCTCAAACCGAAAAAAACAGTTCTACAACATTAAAGAGGGGCCAAAAATATGCACATTTACAAGAGATAACATCCCCCAATTCAGTAGGTAGATAGGCTAAACATAGCATGCAAAATAATGAGCCAACAAAGGCTATAACATGAGGTACCAAAAGCATGCACCAAACAACCTTGGACCCTTAACAAAACATGAAGAATGGGTCATTATAAGACACTTTCTAAGCCTGATTAAGGCTCAAAACAGAAGCTAAGCAAGCCTAACAAAGCATGCAATTTTACGGAATCAAAGAGGGTATTACATGAAGTACCAAAAGCATGCACCAAATGGCCTAAGACCCTTAACAAAACATCATGAGAAGGCCAAAATAAGACTCTTTCCTAGCCTGATGAAGGCTCAAATCAGAAGCTAGATAAGCTTAAAAAGGCATGCAAAGTGGGGTCAAAGAGAGATACAAAGCAAGTGTAACATGGAGACCCCAAACCAAGTTTATCCCTTCTACAATAATGTAGAGGGACACAAAATAAGCTCAATCTCAGTTAATGACATGCTCAAAATCAGACTTCAAATAGGCTAAAGAAACCATGCAATTTTACGGTAAATTGGAAGGATTACAAAGCAAGTGCATGATAGAACCACCAAACATGGTTGAGCCCTTCTTTAATATTGAAGAGGGGCTCAAAATAGGCCCACTCACAGTATATTGCATGCTCGAAAACAGATCACTCAAAAGCCAAACAAAGCATGCAAAATATTGGCATAAAGAGAGGTATTGAAGGAAGAGCATGATAGAGATACCAAACAAGGTTGAGCCCTTCTACAATGTTGTAGAGGGGCTCAAAATAAGCACAAATCAGTAGGGGTCAGAGCCCAAATCAGTGAGCAAGTAGGGTAAAGATTTGAAGCAAAATTGTGCAAGAAAAAGGGAATTAGAGGCTTACCCTTGAAGATCAAGCTTTTGTTGCTTCTTGGCTTGAATTTGTTGGTCCTTAGCCTCTGAAAAAGCTTCCTTTGCTGCTGGAATGGAAGTGGTGATGGTGAGGCTTAGGGTTGATGAAGAAAGGGGCTAGAAACTTAAGGAATTTTGGAGCTTTTGGAGATGAAAATGGAGGCAAAGGGGGATGAGTTCTTGAGGAGAATTTTTCTAACCCTAGCAAAGGAGGAGCTCAGCCCCTTAAATAGACCAAAAGGGGGTGTAAAAGGGGAGGGAAATGCACCCAAGCTTTCCCTCCCAAAATATCCCCGGAGGCTAGGATATTTTGAAAAAACAGCTGGACAGCTGTAAAGGGTCCAAAAGGAGAAAGCAGGCCGGCCAGGTACCTTTCTTGAAGGTGGCCGGCCGGCCACCCCAACTGGTCGGCCAGCCACTCCCCCTGGCCGGCCGGCCATGCCCAAAAATGAAGTCAAAAATTGCTGGCCGACCACCATACCTTGGTGTCCTCCCAGGTGTGTAGAACAAGGTTCCAAAGTTGGAATTTGGCAACTCTGAAACAGGAGTCACAACATTGAACTTGAAAGAGAGGCTCAAAAATGAAAAACACAATTACTGGCCGACCACCACTTTTTGGTGTCCTCCCATGTGCCCTCATCACAAATATGTGGTTGTGGTTGGAAGAAAATGGGCCTAGGGTGTTCAACATTAGCCCGGAAGTGAGCAAAACGGGCGCCGGAAGAGCATAACTGGTATCTGAGATAATTGCTGGCCTCCCACCCTCCAGTGATCTTCCTGGTGCTAAAACAGAGGTACCTGCCAAAATTGAACAAAAACTAATGCAAAATGAATGCTCGGGGGCCAAACCGCGAGGTTCGGGGCCCGAAAACCGGCTATAAGCACCGAAAGTGGTGTTTGGCGCGAAGTGGGTATCTGAGACCCCAGTGTCCTCGTTATGATAAAAGAGGCACTTGCCAAAATGAACAGAAACCGATGCAAAACGAATGCTCGGGGGCCAAACCGCGAGGTTCGGGGCCCGAAAACCGCTGTAAGCACCGAAAGTGGTGTTCAGCCACGAAGTGGGTATCTGAGACCCCAGTGTCCTCGTTATGATAAAACAGAGGCACTTGCCAAGAACCGGAGGAATCGGAGATGGTTGGGCGGTCCCGAACCGAGGCACACGGCCTGACGGCTCCGAAAACCGGGAACCGGGCTCCGAAATGGGCAAAATGGCCTACGGCCACGAAATGTAGCCCACGGCCACCGAGAAATAGTCTACGGGACTACTCCCTCCCCTCAGGAAAGAAAACAGAGAAAACCGAGTCTGGTTCGCAAACCGAGACAAGGCACAGAAGGAATTCGGAAGTTCGGAGGCAGGGCGCACGGCCGCGACTCTGAGACTTCTGAAGAGCACAGTATGCAACACACCGAGCGCTCAATCGGTGACGTCTGAGTCTTAAGGTCGGTCAAAAATGGGGTGTCTACAGTTGCCCCTCTTTGACAGAACTCGGAAGTCAAGAAGTGACGGGAGTGAATGTCAAAGCCCAGAGACGACCCATTTTTGACAAGGCCGAAGACTTAGACAATCATACAAGATGAACAGAAAATGTGTGTGCCCGCAGGCGTGCCCGCAGGCAGGGGGCAAAATGCAAAGTATAGGCACGGAGCCAGGTGATCATGCAAGTGCAGCAAGCTGTAATGAAGCAGTATTGACAAATAGATGCAACAGTTTTAAGCAAGAATGCAAAGCAACGACTACATTTCATGCAGTTAGGATGCGGAGAATTATTCAATTCTCGTCGCGTCTCACACGGAGAAGATACGATACCTGCGCGATTCGTCTGGTCGCACCAGCCTCAAATGAACCGTACATACAATATCGTGCCTGCAAAATAGAGAAATTCAACAAGAACAATATGCCAACAACATATATTCAATGTGATTCCTGTGATTCCGAAAGTTTGACACACGCAGTGTCGGCGGTGAAGCATCGCATGCGAGAAAGGATAATGCGTGACAACGCATGCTCAAGCAAGAGATATGGTACACCAAGAAATCACACATGACAATGCAAAACATTCATGAGAATGAAATTATGAGCCAAATAATGCAAACGAGCACAAATCAGGATGCCCGTTGTTGCGCAACAACGAGCTGGGAAACGCGCATTTCGGCGACGGCAACTCGATCGCGGCCTCTGATTCACCCCCCGGAGAGGTACAACATGTTTAAAAAGGATACACTCTGATTTTGATGAATAATGATGAGACAATGTCAGAAATTGCAATTAAGTCCCGGCGGAGCAATTCGGCGCCAGAAAGTGCACTTTTCTCGAACTTTTTCAGGTCCCGGGAACTCCGATTTTCCTCAAAATTTGCAGAGAGGTAGGGGAGGGGGTGGGGACCATGGTCGGCCAGCTCTTGCCCTAGGAGAGGCCATCGGCCAGGGGAGGAAAAGCAAATGGCCGGCCAGCCAGAAAAGGTGGCCGGCCGGCCACCTGCCAAAAGCAGGGGCATTTTGGTCATTTCGGCAATTTCTATATATATGCTTGCCCATTGCCTCCGAAATCACACCCCCAAGTGTGAAATTCTCTCCTCTTGCTCTCAAGCCATTTTCTTCCCAGATCTGCATTTTATACGCGCCCCTCGGCCTTCCACGCAAGTTGTTTTCGCGAAATCCTTCAGATTTAAGCACTTTGAGCCGACTAAAATTTGATTTCGGAGCTTCTCTTCTCATTTTCAACACTTGAGGTAAGTTTGTCTCAATATTTGGAATATTTTCTCGGGAGTTGACTTTTGTTGACTTTTTATTTCCCGGGAGTTGACTTTTGTTGACTTTTTCCAATTTTGGCTCATTTTTGCTCCTTTTTGCTCCTTTTTGCAGATTTCTCGAAATGGCAGGCAATTTCCCTTACGGCGGAGGTTCTCCAGGTGCCGGAGATGATTTCGACATTATGGCATTGCCCCCGAGGGTCCGCCTTTCATTCCCGATCGATATGCCCCACCGGCACATAGGCTTCCGCGAGCCGTTTTTCGTCACTTCACCGAGTTCAACGATCGGGTACCCGGGGATCTTCTTTTGCGAGAGCCGGAGCAGCACCTCTCTCACGAGGCACGAGAGGTATTTTACTTCATTCTCTGTAATTTTCGTGCATTTTGTACCTTTGCCATGCTTAGACACACAGTTTAGCTTATGACATAGTACTTTGTTTGCACTCTGAACACGTAGTTAAAACACTTGAATTGTTGAACACACGGCTCACTGACTGATAGATTGAACACACAGCCCACAACACATTTACTGAACACGCAGCCCAGATAGAAAAAAGTGAACACGCAGCCCACACTGATTACGCTTGAACACACAGTCCAAAACATAGATTTACTGAACACGCAGCCCAGATTTGAAGTGAACACACAGCCCACTGATTAAGAGTAGAACACACAGTCCCAAACTCTGATTTACTGAACCGCAGCCCAGATATAAATTAAAGTGAACACGCAGCCCACTGATTAGGATTGAACACACAGCCCAAAACTCTGATTTACTGAACACGCAGCCCAGATTTGAAGTGAACACACAGCCCACTGATTAAGAGTAGAACACACAGTCCCAAACTCTGATTTACTGAACACGCAGCCCAGATATAAATTAAGTAACACGCAGCCCACTGATTAGGATTGAACACACAGCCCAAAACTCTGATTTACTGAACACGCAGCCCAGATTTGAAGTGAACACACAGCCCACTGATTAAGAGTAGAACACACAATCCCAAACTCTGATTTACTGAACACGCAGCCCAGATATTTAAAGTGAACACGCAGCCCACTGATTAGGATTGAACACACAGCCCAAAACTCTGATTTACTGAACACGCAGCCCAGATTTGAAGTGAACACACAGCCCACTGATTAAGAGTAGAACACACAGTCCCAAAACTCTGATTTACTGAACACGCAGCCCAGATATTTAAAGTGAACACGCAGCCCACTGATTAGGATTGAACACACAGCCCAAAACTCTGATTTACTGAACCGCAGCCCAGATTTGAAGTGAACACACAGCCCACTGATTAAGAGTAGAACACACAGTCCCAAAACTCTGATTTACTGAACACGCAGCCCAGATTTGAAGTGAACACACAGCCCACTGATAGGATTGAACACACAGCCCAAAACTCTGATTTACTGAACACGAGCCCAGATTTGAAGTGAACACACAGCCCACTGATTAAGAGTAGAACCACAGCCCAAACTCTGATTTACTGAACACGCAGCCCAGATTTGAAGTGAACACACAGCCCACTGATTTTTCTGAAATTTGAACACGCAGCCCAAATACCAATTTACACACAGCTCATTTTCATTCATTTGCACACAGCTCATTTCACTTCATTTGCACACAGCTCATTTCACTTCATTTGCACACAGCTCATTTCACTTCATTTGCACACAGCTCATTCACTTCATTTGCTGATACAGCATTCACTCTAAATGCAGGCTGGCTCTCGCACAGTGCGAGGATATGGCTCCACTGCCGCGAGGGAGTGGTATGCTGAGCTTCCGGAAGCTGTCCGAGACTTGGTTGATTTGCAGGATTCGGACCATTCTGCAGGGGGTTATCTCACTGTCTTATCAGTAGGACATTGTTTGCTGCTCTGGCGGAGAGATGGTGGGACACCACCAATTCTTTCCATTTTTCTGCCACCGGGATATGACCATGACCCCATTGACTTCGCTGTACTCACCGGCCTAGACGTAGGCGGTGGACCCATTCCCTACGACGAGGATATGAGTGAGTGGGAGGCTGCTTGGATTTATCTATTGGGGGCTCGCCCACCTGTAGACAGAGCTTCCGGGAGAGTCCGGTATACTTGGTTCTCTTCCCATTTCCGGCGGCCACAGATGGAGCCTGAGTCTCCCGAGGAGGTCGAGCAGTATACCCGTGGTTTCCTCATGTTCCTCTTTGGCACCACTCTGTTTGCTGATAGAGGGAACATGGTCGGGCTGTATCTCTTGAGTG
This sequence comes from Camellia japonica, assembly GCA_030407325.1. Taxonomy (NCBI): domain Eukaryota; kingdom Viridiplantae; phylum Streptophyta; class Magnoliopsida; order Ericales; family Theaceae; genus Camellia; species Camellia japonica. The sequence continues at coordinate 66,975,865 of JAPPVO010000024.1, forward strand.
CCTTAGTAGACCTATCACAGGTCAATCAGTATGATTGGGGCGGCGCTGCCTGGCTACCCTTTATTGTTATATGAGTGCAGTCTCTCGTGGGCGGGGGGACTTACTCGGCGGCTACTGGAGAGCCTGGGAGGTACATTCTGTCCTCTTGATTTACATTTTGCTCCTCATTACTTGTTCACTGCACACACGGCGCACTTTGCATTCTGTATTTTGCCTTTAGCACTTTGTATTCACATTCCGCACTGCTTTTCTCAGCTATGGGTATATGCATATTTCCCCACATTAGCCCCGGAGATGGAGGTGGCAGGACCTCCTATGACTCCGTTTTCATTGATGTTTGAGGGCGAGCACCTATCGAGGCCTCGAGAGACTCTCTTCTCTCTGCGACAGTACTTCGACACCGTGCGCGCGACAGAGGTATTTCAGAACTCTCAGTTCCTTTCATTTTCATCTTTGATCTGCTTTGTATTTCTTGATTTCTGATTGATTTGTACACTGGTTATCCGCAGATCACCTGGCAGCCCTGGGCAGTCTTTGGCGACGATCTCGAGAATCAGTACCCCGGAGGGTCGACTAGTTCCCAGTATAGGTTCCTGCTCGAGGGACCAGTCGGCAGGGCTTGGTTTCTGGGGGAACGCTTTCAGCGTCAGGTGTGGGGGTATGAGTCTCAGGACCCTCCTGCTGTGCCTCCACCCACTATGCGGACTGCCGACAGGCTATCTACTGAGGAGGTCACTAGGGACATGCAGGGCACCGATGCTTTATACATCTCATTGAGGGGAACTACGCCACCTATCGCCGCATATATCTGATGTCCCCCCTGACGGGAGTACGGGCTCCACCACTGAGGCCCACTGGCGCACATCTTCGAGTCGTGCCCGTGCTGCAGACATCCCCTCTTCTAGCAGGGCTGGTGCATCTAGAGGTAGAGGCAGTTCGATTCCTCCGATCCCTCCGACTCTCGATCATCCTGGATGGCCAGATATGCCGACTGAGTTGACGAGTTGGCAGTATGGGACTACTTCTCCGATTCCGATCCCTATGGAGCCTCCGATGCCTGGTCACAGATATGTCAGTGATCCTGACTCACCACCGGTATGTTCTACCATTTTTCATTTATCACACAGACATTTTGGCAGTTGCTTATTTATTGATGAGTTGAGCTTGTGTCTGCAGCCACCTCGGGAGTACATAGACCAGATGCTCGGGGTGGTGGCCTCACTTGAGGGGATGGTCCTGCGTAGAGAGGCACAGATGTCCATCATGGGCTTCCAGGTACCCTTCATCTCTCTTGCATTTATCATATTTCTGTTAACATGCTGGTTTTGAGCATTCTGCTGCACTGATAGGCTGTGTAGAACACATCTGGCACACACCCCACTCACATACTGTACTTGCACCTGCTTTTTATGTTTGAACTGATGTATTGCACTTTTCATTTTCAGATGCCTCCCGTATATGCTCCGACACGAGGCGGGCCACCCGGGCCTTCTCAGAGAGGTCGAGGTGTAGACCTACTCGAGGTACTGGGCCGCGAGGAGCTGGGCCATCCAGGCCTTACCGAGGAGCTCGAGGAGCAGGGTCGTCACGCAGACGCAGGGCACCCATTGTCGAGGATGAGGAGGAGGAGGTCGCAGACCGTGTGTCAGAGACATCTCCTGGGGAGGGAGGCTCCGGTCTTGGTTCCGGGAGCGGAGGCGAGGCCGAGGGGGATCCGGAGGATGACAGCTCTGATCCGGATGGTGATGATGGTGCAGAGGTTATCCCACAGAAGAGGATGAGAGGGCCTCCTCCTTCCCGTTCCCGAGGATACTGATGTTATTTCCTGCTTTATTTTACTTTTTAGCTAGTAGTTTGTAGCACTTTGCACATTGTTAGGCAGTTTTCTTTCTGTAAAACTTGTACCTTTATTTGTTGTAAAACATGATGGAATGAAACAGCTTTTGAAAAGATGTTTGTATTTGAAATTCTTAGCATCGCATCGCATCGCATCATTTTGCACAAAAATGGAATTGAATGGAAATGTGCTTTGTATTTACCAGGTCAGGAATGAACCGACGCAACAAATCAAACAACTCGACTCACTAAGAAATAACAGAATCTTAGCAAGTTTACAACTCGAAAACAAAGTACAACAATGTTAACGACTCAAAACAAGACTTAACAAAATTGTGTAACCAAAGAGTAACAACTCAAAACACAAAACGCGACAGCTCGACAAAACTTACAACTCGATAAACAAAACAACAACTCGATAAGCAAAAACACAACAAAGTGTACTTCGGACGGACAATCTGGATGATGGAACGTATCCGAAACTGATAGAAATGAGGCCTTCGACATTCCGATGCCTAGAAATCTTTCAAACTTCCTTCCGGGGGCAAAACAGGACCAAGCATGGCCGAAAGCATTTTGTAGCTAGAGATTAGAGGGTGGCCGGCCTACTAGAGCACCGAGTCAGGGTTTTCTAAATTTCCCATTTAAAAAATATTTAGGTGGCGACTCTGTTATCTGGCAAAGCAGTCCATGTTTGGCACTTCTTTCAAAAAATCTGTTTTCAAAACGATTTGCCGGATTTGGACTCTTTGGTTCAAGATTAAGAACCGTGACATTTGAGTCCTTGAATTGTAGTGACCCCAATATGAACAGAACGGGACTTAACCCTCCCGGGGCGTTCGGGGACGTCTACAGCTTGTCTCAAAGATATGTAATCAAGAACATGGTAATAATTGTTGAAATATGACCTATAGGAAATGAAAGAGCAGGGTGCAGTCGAAGATGGACTTATGCTTCTGAAGGGTATTAGTAGAGCTTTTAGGTCGGGTGTTCTCACAGCCCTCATGGTTGTTAGTGGTGCTGGTAAAACTACTTTGATGGATGTTCTGGCAGGTAGGAAAACATGAGGATATGTTGAAGGTAAAATTACAATTTTTGGCTATCCAAAGAAACAAGAAACATTTGCTCGGATTTATAGTTACCGTGAACAAAATGACATCCATTCTCTGGGTTGGTTAAAATCATGCAAGGATGAACATTTCTTTTGGGTATGTTGTTTCAATTAGCTTGGAAATGAAAACATATTGGAAACATTTCGAAAACATAAGGGAAATGAGAAAATAAATTTTATCCTCTCCTTTGAATCTCTCATTTTCTTCTTTTCTTGTTTGTCATTATACTCAATTTTCTCTGGTTTAAAATTGTGAACAAACATAGAGAAATGGTTTGATTAAAATTTCTCTGGTTTTGTTAAAACAATTTCTCTGGTTTGGTTAAAACAATTTTATCTGGCTTAAAATTGTGAACAAACACAAAGAAATTTGTGAACAAAGCCATAGAAATTCTCTGTGAACAGAGCCAGAGAAATTTCAATTTTCTTTGGATTTCTCTGGTTTGAACTCAGAAAAATTTCAATTTTCTCTGGTTTGAATCCAGATAAATTCTTTGGAAAGTCCAGAATTTCTCTAAAGAGAATTTCTCTGGGTTTGGGATCGAAATTTCTCTGGATCGATGTTGAGGGACCTTAGACATTATGAAAATATTGGATGTTCTTTATGTTATAAAATCTTAATGCCAGGAATCCCAAAAAAAATCTCCAAAAAAATATTTCTTAAATAAAATCTATATAAAATTGGTTATTATAATTGAATTTAAGTTTGTGTAGAACTTTACATGTAAATGAAAAAAGCATGTTGATATGATATATATATATATATATATATTTAAATTAAACCTTTAGAATGTGCCACATAAAAAAAGCAAAAACACTACTTATATATATATGATATATTGTATAAAAATATTTATTTTTAAAAAATATATTATTTTTAATTCAATTAATAATATACTAAAATTATTTTTAAAAATTAATTTAATAATATACTAAAATAAAAATAATTCAATTTGAAGAAACCAATATTAATAATCAATTTTCTGTTTTTGCTAAAAAATTATATGAATGGAATATCGATGGTCTTAGTGAACATTAAATTCTCCAAAAACTAAATCATTTATCCATGGTTGCAAATAGTTACCTTACTAATTATGTTGATTAGACTCAACCTGAAATTGTTACTTTAATTACTTCTGGATTTACTGATATGCTCAAATCTTTGTGAGATAAATATCTCACTTCTGACCAACGTGAATCTATTTAACATGCTGTTCAATTAGATGAAAATGATTTCCTCATTTTTTTATGAAGATATAGGATCTAGTAAACCTGATGGTATTAATACATTAATCTGTACTATCGTAAAACATTTTATTGGTACACTGACTAATATTCATTCTCGTATCCATGATCAACTTAGTAATTTAACATGTCATACTCTTAGTGATTTTAGATGGAATAAAGATGTTTTTATTTTTAGAGTCATGCTTAGAGATGATTGCACTAAGTCATTTTGGAAAGAAAAATTTATTAATGGATTACCTAGTCTTTTTGCCCATAAAATTCGAGACATCCTTAGTCAACCAACGGGTATAATCAAATATGATAATTTAACTTATGGTGATATAATTAGCACAATTTAAAAAGAAGGATTAAGAATGTGTATCGATTTAAAACTTAGTTAAAAAGCTGCTAAAAATAAGTATAAAACTAAATATGAATTAGGAAATTTTTATGAACAATATGGTTTACCTCCTGTTACTCCTTCACGGCGCAAAAATAATAAGAAGAAATCTTCACATAAATATTATACTAAAAATAAATATTCACCTACCAAATCACCTGATAAGTTTTATACTAAACCCAACAAGAAATATCATAAAAGATCTAATAAGTCAAAATCTACTCAAGATGTTACTTGTTACAATTGTGGTAAAAAAGGACATTATTCTAATAAATGTAAAATAAAAGAAAAACTTAAAGCTAAGCTTAATCAACTATAAATTACTGACGAACATCAAAGTCAAGTACTCGACATATTTAAATTAACCGCTACTCCAAATCAATCTCCTGTTCAATCTAGTCATTCATCTAGCGACGATATTTCCTCTAGTGATACTTCTACCTATTATTTTCCTACTGATAATACTGACAATGAAATTGAATTAGGATGTAATGATACTTGCTGTAAACAAATCAATGTTTCTAATAAATCACAATAAGAAGAAGATTCATTAATCGAATTAATTAGTAAATTAGAAAATCCTGAATTAAAAAGACAATATACTAATAAGTTAAAATCTTTACTCATAAATAAAGATAAAAAAACCCCGTCCTAAAAAACCAATTATTAGTTTAAATAAAACTTTAGAACGATTTAAAAAGGAAAAACATAAAGAAGTAACCTTACAAGATTTACAAAATGAGATTAACCAAATTAAATTATCTATTCAAGAATTAAAAACTAAAGACAAATCTTTAGAGGAAGAAATTGCCATATTAAAGATCAATAAAAGTCTTAATGATTTCCACAAATCTAATGAATCTAGTTCTAATGATGAATCTAGTTCTAGTCAGGATCTTAACCGTGTCATCTTTGATAATCACTCTAATAGTGACAATGATAATCAAGATAGTAATTGCCTCAATATGATCAATCGAATTAACATTAAAAAATGGCATTCGAAAGTCAAATTAGTTATTAATGATTTTGAAATAGAAGTCATTGCATTAATTGATACTGGTGCTGATTTAAACTTTATCCAAGAAGATTTAATCCCTACCAAATACTATCATAAATTTACTGAACAATTAAGTTCTACTAATGGAAGTCAAATGTATATTAAACATAAATTATCAAAGGTACATATTTGTCAAAATAATGTTCGTTTTAAAACATCATTTGTTTTAGTTCGAAACTTAACAGATAAAGTCATTTTAGACACTCCATTTATCTTTTTATTATATCCATTCACTACTACTAATAATGGGATAACAACGCAAGCTTTTGGTCACACTGTAACTTTTAAATTTATGTCTCCTTCCGAGATTAAAGAATTAAATCAATTAAAAGAATGTTCCATTTCTCAATCTATTAACCGATTAACCAAACAACTTAAATTCCTCAAAGAAGAAGTCAAATATAAATGAATTGAAACTCAATTAACTAATCCAATTCTTATATCAAAAATTGACAAATCTAAAACACAGTTTGCTCTGCTTTACCTAGTGCTTTTTGGCATAGAAAAAAATGTGGTCACTTTACCTTATATTAAAAATTTTAATGAATGACAAATCTCTACTAAATCTCGCCCAATTCAAATGAATAATGAATTAGTTGAAATGTGTAAAAAAGAAATTAATAATTTATTCGCCAATAATATTATTAGTAAAAGCAAATCCCCTTGGTCTTGCCCTGCTTTTTATATTAATAAAAATGTTGAACTTGAACGTGGTGTTCCACAATTAGTCATTAATTATAAACCATTAAATAAAGTTTTAGAATGGATACGCTATCCAATCCCTAATAAAAAAGACCTCATTAAAAGGCTTAGTTAAGCTGTCAGCTTTAGTAAATTTGATCTTAAAAGTGGATTTTGGCAAATACAAATTTGTCCTGATGATCGCTATAAAATTGCATTTACTACACTTTTTGGCTATTACGAATGGAATGTCATGCCCTTTGGATTAAAAAATGCTCATAGTGAATTCCAAAACATTATGAATGAAATTTTTAATCCCTTTAGTCATTTTTCTATTGTCTACATAGATAATATCCTTATTTTCTCTAAGTCACTCAATGAACATTGGAAACATCTTAATTCCTTTCTCCATATTATCAAATATAATGGTCTAGCCATTTCTGCTCCTAAGATTAAGCTATTCCAAACTAAAGTTAGATCCTTAGGTTATGATATCTACCAAAGTACTATTCTTCCTATCAGTCGATCTATTGAGTTTACTTCTAAGTTCCTTAATGAAATCTTAGACAAGACCCAGTTACAACGGTTTTTAGGTTCCTTAAATTACATTGCTGAATTTTACAAGGACCTTAGAAAAACTTGTCAACCCCTTTTTGATAGGTTGAAAGACAATCCTTCTCCTTGGTCTTCTACTCATACTGCTATTGTTCAACAAGTCAAAAAATATGTCAAGACCTTGTTTTGTCTTGGCATTCCTACTAAAAATTCATTCAAAATTATTCAGACTGATGCTTCTGATGTTGGTTATGGTGGCATTCTCCTTAAGAAAATCACTCCCCAGTCATCTGAACAAATTGTTCGTTTTCATTCTGGTGTTTGGAACAAAGCACAAAAGAATTATAGTACTATTAAAAAAGAAATTTTATCTATTGTTTTATGTATTGGTAAATTTCAAGATGACATTTTAAATCAAAAATTCCTATTACGTGTTGATTACAAAAGTGCTAAATATGTTTTGGAAAAAGATGTTCAAAATATTGCTAGTAAACATATTTTTGCTCGATGGCAATCCATTTTAAGTATTTTTTATTTTGATATTGAATATATTCCTGGTAGTCAAAATTCTATCCTTGATTTCCTTACCCGAGAATTTTTACAAGGAGGATAGTGCATCATGCCTACTCTTTATTGTTCTACACACAAATTACAAGTCACAAGATACAGCAAAACTATTCGATATTATAAGATTAAAATATCATATTTAAAGTCACTAGAAAATGACCCTTACTTCCATCAAGACCCCTACCTTCAGTTCAATCAGATTAGAAGTTATCGCAATTTTATTGTTTATTACACTAATCTAGTTAACTTTCATATGGATAGATTAGATGTCCTCAGTGGATGTTAATCTACTTCTGTCATTTTTCTTACAGATGTCAAGCCACAAACCTGCTACAAAACCTCTTGCCATTATGCCATCCAGTCAATCCATTGTTGCACCTCCAATTGTTCTAGTCAATCGATACCAAATTCTTAGTAATATTCCTAAACCTAGTTACACTTCGGCTCTGGTTTCAGACCCTTTTGTCTGCCAGTCAATTACGCCAATGCCTCCTAACAAGTCTACCCCAAGAATAGATTATGTTCTTAAATAGTCATTCAATCTTTTTTACAAAGAACCAGTCCACAAAAATATCCATAATGTCCTTGAATTAGTCAAATCCTATTTCCCTAATGGATGACATTTCATTCATTCCCATCTCGATAAGTCAATAACCTTTAATAATGATATTCTTTTCCACCATAAGTCAATCGTCATTAAACCTATCTATGATCGAGTCCAGACTAGTAAAATCATTTATCATTCCTTGTACATTCATAATATTGTTTCCATGGAAAAATGAGATCTCTCTTTTCTGCGACGAGACCTTCCCAACCATGATATACAATATAGTTACTATAATTACATTGATGCCTAGTTCAAAATCCTCCTATATCAAAATGAGTCATATAGTCATTCTTGGTTTTTCTCATTTGACCGCAAATTTAAATCAGAATTCCCTTCTTGGTTCCTGAGATGGTGGTCACAGCATGGTGCCATCCCAGAAATCATCCCTTCCGAGTTAATAGAACAAGTCAATTACTTTTCTTCCATTTATAAGCTCAACCAGCATAAAAGTCAGTTTCCTTGGTTACTCCATTTTATGGCCAAATATAAAGTCCCTTGGATTTTTAAATGGCGATACAGTCTATCCAATAACATAGTCAGTCGTCAACATTTTGTTAAATGGTGGGATGCATTTAAAGCCCATCGTATTATTGAACAAGTCCAGCAGGAATTTCCAGTTAACATTCATGCCCCAACTCCTACAATGGTCAAGTCTCAGCAAAACCCAATGCTTCAGTCACATAAGGAAGCCCATTTCCTCTCACTACAATCAGGCTTAGAAGCCCATCAACCAGCATTAAACCTTCCAAATCCAAGTCATCCAAGGCCAAGCCTAAAGCAAAGCTCAAGTCAACTTCTAGTGATAAATTGATCCAAATGGCTAAATTATTGATGGCCCAAGCCAAGTCACAAATTGAAGATGAAGCCTCGGATGATTCAGCCTCCTCTGAAGCCTCAAGCAATCATGATCCATATGGTCCACAATTCCAAAATGCTTAGGACCCATATGCCTAAAAAAGTCATTGGATTCCATATATGTACATCAGTTTCAGTCACTACTCTTACTTTGAGAGAAGCTACTGATATATATTGATTCCCCATCAGTCAACTGTGCAGTCATGTTCCCTCACTGCAAGTAAAAAAAAAAAAAAAAAAAAGAGTAAGAAAGTTCTCGGTCACAGAAAGATGCTCTTAGCACCCGTGTATCTCTTATTTTCAAGCTTTTCAGAAGTCACAAGTTTCACAGTATTTTCCAACTTTTGAAGTCACAAGCCTCACAGCTTTAGTCATGGGCCTCACAGTTCCAAGTTCACAAGCTTAACAGTTATCCACTTTGCCTATAAAAGAAGCTCCTCAGTCAAGGCCAATTCAGAGGGATAAAGAGTTCACAATTTTCTTTTGCAGTTTCTCTCAGTTCTTGTAAAATTTTAGTTTGTTTTTTTAAAATTCAGTTTTTAAGGATGCAAGTAGAAACTGTATTTTCCAGTTACTTTCAGTAAACAATTATGTATTTTTCGATTACTTCCAGTAACCGATTGTAAGTTAATTTAAACGATTGTAAGTATATTTTATTTCTACTTATCTGTTCTTATTTAAAATATTCTATTTATTTTATTTTAGTTTATTTAACTTGTTTTATTTATGTTTTTATATATGTGTTGTTTCCGTCTCTTTGGTATGTTTTGGATACCAATTCTGTGTAAGAGTAGTGAGATTAACTTTAGGTTGTGTAATTCTATTAAGATTGGTGGTTTGGAATTGTTGGGTTAAATGACTAATTTCATCATTTGATGTATCGGAATCACTACTAGATTGAACAGGTGGTTGCTGTATTAATACGGTAATTCCTTCTTCTGTAGAAGAGGTAGACATTTTATTAAATAATTTTTCAATGGCTTCAACAGTAGTATTATCTTGAGTAACTAGGCTTAACCTTTTCCACGTACTAGGATGTAGGAAATTAATGTATAGATATTATTGATTGATTCCAATATACAATGTGTTTACAAGAGCTCTCTTTTATAGAGAGAAATGGGATACAATAGAGCCATAATTAATTGAGCAATAAGAACTAAATGGAGCACTAAACTAAATGGAGCACTCACTAAACTAAATGGAGCACTAAACTAAATGGAGCACTCACTAAACTAAATGGAGCATTAAACTAAATCACTAACTATATGGGGCAGGTGGAGTAGGTGTAGGAATTGTTACATTCAACAGCCCCCCTCAAACTCAAGGGGGTTAGGAACTAACCAACTTGAGTTTGGAGAGAGTAACAAAACAGGAAAAATAATCTGACAAATAAAAGTAGATAGGAGACACTGTATGGTCGTGTCAGACCGTTGTAGAAGACAGTTTATGAGGTCATGTCGGACCGTTGTAGAAGATAGTTTATGGGGTCATATCGGACCGATGTAGAAAACAGTTTATGGGGTCATGTCGGACCGTTGTAGAAGACACTATACGGCTGTGTCGAACCGTTGTAGCTGAGAACCAAAATCAATGTCGGAACAGTTTACCGAGTCTTGTCGGACCCATATAGGAGCTAACCGGAATCAAAGTCGGGACAGTTTACAGAGTCTTGTCGGACCCATATAGAAGCTAACCGGAATCAAAGTCGGGACAGTTTACCGAGTCTTGTCGGACCCTCAAAAGGCGTGCCCAATCTTATCAAAAGGCGTGCCATCAAAAGACGTGCCATCAAAAGGCAGGTGTGCCATCAAAAGACGTGTCCGACAGCCATCAAAAGTCGAGCCATCAAAAGGCGCGCCGATTTGTCGTCTGGCGTTGAGAGGCGCGTGATACGCGTGTCTGCCTTGCCTATTTATACCAAGGCGAGGCTGCTGCTTATGCAGAACAAAACATCTGCTGAAAAAGAAACCTCTGAAAACCTCTTCATTTTGCTGAGAGAGATACTCTGTAACATTTCTGCCCAGAAAATGGCTTCTTCTTCCCGTTCCGCTACCCAGAATATAGCCTCTTCTTCCCGGGGTCTGCTCACTCTCTTTCCCGACCTCAATGAGTGCACAAGAGAGATAACCGGGGCAGTTGCCCTGGAACCGCAACCAATCGCCCCTGGACCAAGCCCCCCTGGTTTTGCGCCGTTGAACTATCCGATGGTGGCAGTTGAGCAGATAATGGCTGTTCAATCTGATATTGAGGCCAATTATTATACATTAAGGTCATGTGTTGAGACCATGACTGCGGTCAACAACCTGTCGCACCGGCTTCAGAGTAGAACAACTGAGGTGCAGCAGGTAAAAGCCCAACTGGCTCTGCTCCAGCGTATGTATACGGATGCCCGAGCAGAGATATGTGTGCTGAAGGTAGAAAACAAGGAACTGAAGCGGAAGGCCACCGTGATGCTCAGATTTGGAGGGCCGCCATATGTGACGGTTGAGGAGCAACAAGAAGTGAACGTGCTTGCGGCGTGGGAAACACGGAGGCAGCACCGGCAAGGGACGCCCAAGACAAAGGCAAAAAGAAGAGAACAGCTGAAGAGGCGAAAAAGTAAGGCCGATTTTTGTGGTGGTTGGAGAATTGTTTGTGGTTTTTTTTTTTTTTTTTTTTTTTTGGTGTAAAATGGTGATCGGGTTTGATCCCGACAGAAATAAAAAAAAAGGTTGTGATATGTGGAATGTTTGTGGTGGTGTTTTGGTGTGTTTAATAATAATAATAAAATAAAATAAAAAATTAGAGAAAGAAAAGAGAGAATATTTTGTGGGTGGAGGATGTTGGTAAAGTAATACAATATGAAAGGGTGGATGGAAATGATTAAAGTGGGTCGGGTGGAGAAATGATGATAATGTTTGGAATGAGTAGGTGCAGAAGGGCAGAAACCATAGTGTACAGTGTATCATTATCAGTTCCCGATGCAAGTCCAACTCCAGGAATAGTGACTAAAGCTGAAGAACCAAGATTCATGCCCCGAACAATCCCTCCACATGCAACCTTAATCCTGTGGCACAGAAGCAAGATAGAATCCCACAGTGATGTTCTTCCCTGGAGAGAGAATTGTGGCTTCTTATCCCAGTATAAGGCAAAGATTGGGGGACTGCTGTTGCAGATTGCCTAAAGGTAACTTTGGCATAGAAGCATCCAAAGCTTGTACAAGGGTAGCACGTAATTGATGAAGAAGACCATCTTCATCGAGATCAAATGTTGGCTTCCAGTCATTAGGCCGTCTCTCAATTGGAGAAACAGTAGCAGGAGTTCCAGTAGTTGGTAAATCACTTCCCACTTTACTAATTGTAATTGAGATACCAAGTTTTGCAGCTGCTTGCATGAACTGCATGTGACTGGTTTCAATCTTGTTTAGCAGAGGATTTAGCAGAACTGAAGAAAACCACTGCCTGATGCGATCACGCCACAGCTCAATCTGAGGATAGATGCCAAGATGCTCAAAAGCTTCAATTGACTCTTCCATGGACATGGGCGGAGGAAGATCTCCTTCCCCTTTCTTGGGAGGAGTGCTGAACTTCTGGGAACCAAGAGACATCCTGACAGGCCTCAACGGTGTACTTCTTGTAGTTCCAGAAGTGTTAGCTGAACTGGCAATTGCACTAGGACTGGCCATACCAAAACCACTTATGGTGGGAGGTGGAGTTGCAATTTTTCCAGCAGATTCAGAAATTTTCTCACCAACATCAGCCAAGAACTGTTCAAGCTCTTCTTCAGTTGTTATCTCTTTGTTAAAGGAAGCTCGCTTATTCAACCAAGGGGTGGCAACCAATTGATCAAAACCTGGTGAAGTCTGAGCAGAAGGTAATTGTGAAGAAGTTGCAGGTACAAGATATAAAAGAGATGGAGAACCTGATGGCTTGGATGGTGTGCTGAAAGAGTGGGTCTTACTCCCACTACTAGTGTTTGATTTGCCACCGCTGAGTTGAGATGAACGATTGGAACTAGCGACTGGCTGATGAAGTGGAACAAGAACATCAGCAGTAGATGCTGAGTTGAATTTGGTTTTGGGAGGTTTCTTCAGAGGCTCCGTTACAGCCACCTTTGACCTTATTCCAAGAAGCCCTAGTTGTCGATTTGTAAGAAGGGTTTGCTCCTTCATTCCTTTAGAGGGCGATACAACTGCTATACCTGCAGCATTTCTTGCTCTCCATAGGGAAAAGAGCTTTGATAAAGGCAAACATGGTTCCAACAAAAAATGAACCAAGCATAATCTGTATTGCTTTGGCCAATAAATAAGCAACATCAGGTGAAATAAACCCGAGTTTCAAACTGTCGATAAGCCCATTTTCCCTGGCAGAGAAGCTGAGAGAGAGATTTTTGCAATGAAGAAATTGAAGATGACAGCGGAATCGGTTGAGGTTCGGCGGGCGGCCAAGGCAAGGCTGCCGCCCGCCGGTAAGGCGAAGAACACTAAGAACTTAACTCTGCTCTGATACCATGTAGGAAATTAATGTATAGATATTATTGATTGATTCCAATATACAATGTGTTTACAAGAGCTCTCTTTTATAGAGAGAAATGGGATACAATGGAGCCATAATTAATTGAGCAATAAGAACTAAATGGAGCACTAAACTAAATGGAGCACTCACTAAACTAAATGGAGCACTAAACTAAATCACTAACTATATGGGGCAGGTGGAGTAGGTGTAGGAATTGTTACATTCAACATAGGAAGATTAATAAGAGGTTTGTCTAAAGGTTTACTTGTAGAAGTATGACTCGTTGAATATTCTTCAAAAGAAGTTTCAATTTTATCTAATTGTTTTCCAATAATTTTTAAACATTGATTAGTATAATTATTTTGTTCAATAACTTTTTTAACTTCAGAATCGTCACTAGAAAGCTTAAAAGAAGAAGCATGAACTATGATATCTTTATGTTTAATAAGTATGGTTTCTAAAGGAGTGTGACTAGATGAAACAGAAGTATTAGGGGAAGTTTTCCATTTAGTTTTCGTAACAGTATTTACTTTTTGATAATAATTTTCTAAATAATCAAAGAAATTGATTTCAGTGTTGATTTCAGTCATAAATTTATACCATTTCCTAGTAATTTTTGATTGTTGTTTTCCATCATAATTATGTCGATAGGTGTGTCTTTTTGACTTATTTGCTTTAGATTTAAACTCAGCATGAAGTTTATTAAGATCAGGAGTAAATGATTTACTCAAAGTTAATAGTTGTGGGTTGATAGGAGGAACAACTTCAAAATCAGTTTGAGTAGGTGAATACTGTGATGTAGTATCTTCGTCATGAAGATGTGTTTGGGTTGAATAAATTGGTTTACTAATTTGAGAAGTAGAGAAATTATCTATTCCATTTAATTTACTATGTGTAGTGTGCAGGTTTTGTGAGGAAGGTTCACAAAGGTGAGGTTTTTTGTCTTTTCGAGTAAATAAAGCGGTGGTAAAGATTTTATCATCTTCAGTATCAATAGGGATACTAGAAGTACTATGGCGAGAATATTGACCATGAGGTCGATTAAATTTAATATGCACAGAACCATCGGTGAATTGTTGAATGTATTGAATACCCTAACTAGTGGAAGATTGTTGATTTTGAGAATAATTTTCATTAACTGTAACCCAATCATTAGGAAGAGTAATATCTTTCCAGCAAATCATTTTTGGGACTAAAATATTAGTTTCAGTAGTACTACCTTGGATGAGTAATGTTTTATCTTTTGGACTTTTGATTAAAGCTTGAACATTCAAATTAGTTTTAATACATTTGTAATAAATTCGATAAATTAAAGCAATGTTATGAACATTTTCTAACATATTAGTAAATGCACCAGATAATCGAATATTTAACGTTAAAGCTTTTAATATATGAGGATCTCTAAGATTTAAAGTAAAATAAGGGAAACAATTGAAATGAACAAGTCCTTTATGACGGCCTGACTCCATCATGCCCATTAAACTATCATAATAATTAATAAAGCCAGAATCACGTAAACATAAAAGGGCAGAAGTGCTTCGTCCTTGCGAGGTTAATGGTTTGATTCCAACTTTGAATTAATCCTAAATAAATAAAATTATGACCATCTTTGAGATGTTTTCTAATTGACTCTTTGAATAAAATTGGCAGGTTTCACGTATCTTAGTTAAAGCATAAATTTGTTCAACAGTTTTGACTTGTAAATCTACGTTAAAGGTGGATTGTAAAAAACTAGTTTTGTAGATTTCTTTAGTTTTGACTTTAGGAATATTCCAACTTAAATCAATTTTAACATTTTGAAATTTATGTTCTTCTTCATTAATCAGTACATCTGTACTGGGTATAGGAGTCAGAGTTGTAGATCTAGAGCTAACTGAAGAGTTACTTCGAAATAATCGACTCATTGGGATTCTGTAAAATTAATTCAATTTTCTTAAATTCAACGATAACTTATCATAGTTTCACATACTATGTTTTCGCTCATACCCTCTCCAGGAAACCCTTGTGCCTATCAACTGCCTAACCAAAGGACTTACACTAGACGTGGGACGAAAGGTGGGTGGCTACTGGCAGAGTGGAAGACAAAGATAAGGTAACAAGAAATAAGAAGACTGGAATTAAAGTACAGAACTCAACATGAGAAGAATTAAACTGAAATAACCAAACAATAACTCAACATATCAACAACTTGGCTCTGATATCAAAGAAACGAAAGCAACACATATATAAAAACATAAATAAAACAGGTTAAATATAAATAAAACAAGTTAAATAAACTAAAATAAAATAAATAGAATATTTTAAAAATAAATATTTGCTAGTGTCACATCAATAATCACGTAAATACTATGTGCATATGTGGAATGTCATAAAAATTTATATTTTTTATTTGTGTTATAGTATTTTTCTTTTAAAAATTAATTTGATTGATTAGCTAAAGCAATGAGTGTTGTCTGAGTACACACTAGATAAACTAGTTAGACAAAATAAAGATAATATTTTTTTGGTATACTTTTACTAGGCATTTTTGCCCAGAAGGGTTAGATTGACCTAAGATGCTGAGATTTATACCACATTTTACCAATGCAAACGAAAACACACACATGCACACACCAAAGAGAAAAAAAATAATCACATACAGATTTACGTGGTTTGGTTCAAATTGCCTACATGGAGAGAGAGTTTCTATTATAAATAAAATAGAGAATATATGTGAGATTGTCAAAATACTCAAAATCTATATCACTACCCAAACCCTATATTCAAAAGTAGTTGAGCCCTTACTCACTCGGTGCCCACAATATTTTTTCTCACCCTTACATTTTCTATTTTTT
The DNA here is from genome assembly GCA_030407325.1 of Camellia japonica. Classification (NCBI taxonomy): domain Eukaryota; kingdom Viridiplantae; phylum Streptophyta; class Magnoliopsida; order Ericales; family Theaceae; genus Camellia; species Camellia japonica. Next base: position 66,992,088 of record JAPPVO010000024.1, read on the forward strand.
GCCTCACTGCAGTCTCAATATCTCTCAAAGAAGCCTTATAGTGCATATGATTATTTATAATAGTCTACCAATAAGAATTTCTTCCAATGACGTTCTTTCTGTTAGGATTAATCCACCCATATAATAAAGGTGGGTCTTATACAATTATTTAATTAGTTTATAAATATATTTGGGTTAGAATAGTAGGGTTCAAATTCTACTAAAAAACGAAATATGTATAGAATTTGGTTACTTAATTGTATAGAAATATGATTCTCATGGGTAGACTATTATAAATAGTCATCTGGATCATAGGGTTTTTCTTGAGAGAAATTGAGAGAAAAGTGAGGAAAAAAATAGAGATACAAGGGGTGAGAAAAAATATTGTGGGCACTGGGTTAGTAAAAACTCAACTACTCACATATATTCTCTATTTTATTTATAGTAAAAACTCTGTCTCCCCTGAATGTAAGCAATTTTATTTATAGTGTGATTATTTTTTATTTGATGTATACATGAGTGTGCTTCCAGTTGCATTAATGAAATATAGTATAAATCCTAGCACTTTCATGGAAAATTGGTTAACCGCATTGGTTTCTTATGTGAATACTTCAATAAAATGGCACACAACCTCATTGTATTCGGTAATTCAAGAATATGACCGCGTGATACTCTAAAATAATATGATTAGTAAAAAAGATGAAATATTAATTAGTTATATTGAGTGATTAAAAAACATGAGACACAAAAACTGTTTGTTATAACTTTTAAGAACGGTTTAGTGTAGATTCTACTTATAGCTTATTAGACATAAATAGCTTAAATAAGCTGGAAAAAAAATGATTATTTGAAAGGTGAAATAGAGATAACTTTTAACTTCTACTTTCTGATTATCAACTTTTAACTTTAAAAAAACTATACTAAACAGGGCCATAAAGGTTGATTAGTGAAAAAATATGACCCCGTGATCCTATGAAAGTAACTAATAATTTTCCATTTCAGTAACATAGCACTTGCTCATCTAACTTCCTGCTGGATTCCACATTCATCTAAACATTTACCAAAACCAAGACGCCATTCTCCAAGTATTTATTTCATTTTCTTCTTTAAAGGAAAGACAAAATTCTTTAAAGAAAAGACAAAAGGCCACACATAAAACAAATTAACAAATAAATAACTTGAGATTAAAAAAATAGGTCCAAACAAATAATACAACATACTCCTTTTATTAAGGAATGCAATGAATCTCCCCCCCCCCCCCCCCCCAAAAAAAAAGGCAGAACAGGCTTTGCTCGTATAATATTAATACCCACACCGTGTGGTAGCCAAAACTCTGGAGATACTACTAACTAATGACAAAAAGAAAAAAGAAAATAGGAGAATGAACGTGAACCATCGTCTAGTTATAGATTTCTAAACTCCTATTGAAGCATTATTTCCTTAGCCGGACGCAAGTGGTTTTGAAATGGCCTGTTTTATGGCCTCGGCGTATGTCCTGTGTTGATAGGTAAGGGTAGATTCAAGCAAGTCCCAAAGCGATGTCTTGGGATTCCAACCTGGTATTTCCCAGAAACCCCAAAACCTATGTCAGAATGCTTTTTTTTTTTTTTTTTTTCTGATGTAATGTTATTGACCCTGAAAAATGTAAAAAATTTACTAAGTGAATGGGAGAAGGTAATACCGAGTTGTCTGTTGATTATGGTCATGTCGGGGATCCTCTTGTCACTGTCGTCGTACCCCTCACCGTAGAATTCTTTGGAGCTTATATCAATGGTGGGTACTTCCAGAGGAGGTTCTGTACTCACCTTCGAATAAACCTGTAAAATGCAAGAATAATTCCGTGAAAAAAATGTGTAAAACAAACAATGGGCGTGTCGTTGTCAAATCACAAGATTGAATCGCGAATCGTATTGCTAAACAAATGAATCACTGGATCAATTCACTTTATTTAAGATAATACAGTTATATATATAGACAGTGTTTAAATGAAATAAATATAAATATAACTAAATTATATACAAGTATATACATATAAAATCATGTATAACACAATTATTTTTTTATTTTTTTAAAATTATAAATTTTAGTAAAATGAGGCCCCATTTCATGCATTATGCAAAAAAGAAGAAAGAATCGCAGTAACTCATAGTGAATGGCAATGAGCCATAGTGAATCAGATTTGAATGGTAAGAAATGTAAGATTCAACACCACAAATGGAATTGTATTCATTAAAACTTGTATCAAATCGTGACATGATGGGTGTCAACAAATTGAAGATGAATCGCTCACCTGAGTCATCATTTCAGCAAGTTGCCTGACAGTAACTTCATTGTTGGGGTTGCCGACGTTGAATATATGCCCATTAGCCCTGGCTGGATTTTCCTGAGAGAGAGAGAACACACCACTAACTACTATTTTCTGGAAGCCAAACTAGAAATCAAAATGAGAAATGGTATACGCACAATCATCAGTAGAACAGCTTCAATAGCATCCTTGATATAAACAAATGTTCTCTGCGATTGGCCACCATCCACGAGCTTGAGCGGCTCGCGTCTCAGAAGATTCTGAGGCAGAAAAGAGCAAGATTAATACAAACTTAAAGGAAACTGCAGAACACAAATGCATATTTCAAATACAAATCGTGAAGAAATTGAACTAACATTACTAAAGCATGCCAAAACTCTTGGAACACCCTCACTAGGGCCATCGATGCCAGGAATGAAGTCCATCCTGGGACCAATCCAGTTAAAAGGTCTAACAATAGTGAATTCGAGACCGTTCTCCGCACCCTCAGCTGCAACCAATAACGAAGAAGTGAAAAAAAAATACACCAAGAAAAGCTTCCTTAACAGCTAAAGCTGTAGATAAGTTCACTCACCATAGATCAGCCTCTCAATCAATTGCTTAGCGCAAGCATAGGACCACCTCTGCTTCTCAATAGGGCCAAAAATGCAGGGGGAATCATCTTCTTTAAGAACAAAATAAGCAGGATCCTATAATCCATAAAAAACACAACTAATTCGGAACTTTCCAACACCAGGGCAAGTAAGTTTATAATAGAAAAAGAACAATAAAATAGTACCAATTTTGAGGCATTTTACACATTATTAACTTTCATAAAACTTAACATAGATATGAGAAACCAATACAGCTATCCAGATGATTCAATAATAAACTTTAATCATGAGAACTTGCTATTTATACATGCAGCAGCATCATCAATGTTCTGAACACTAACAAGGTCCATTCATAATTTGCAATTTAATCGACAAGTACACCATAAAACAACACAAGTACACCATAAAACGACACAAGTAACCATAATTTACAGGAACTTCTATACAATGGACCCGAGATCCCTTATTTCGCCAAAAAAAAAAAAAAAAAAGAAGAAAAAAAGGCCAAACAAATAATAAATATAAAAAATAAGTTCCAGAAATTAAAGAAACTTCATGTAGCACACACATGACAAGAATCAACAGATACTGGTAAACAACAAATTACTATAGCTTTCCAGTTTTTTAACGTCTATAAATATCTGTCTTAACATGACATATCTCCTGCAATATAGAAAAATTAAATGGGTCCTTCTTCATATAGAAGAAGAAGTGCAGCATCAGCACAAAAGCGGGAAAATGAAAAAATAAAAATAAAGGAAGAAAAAAAATAGAAGACCCCTTTAAATAACCACAATGATCATCAATGAGGCCACATAAAATAAAATAAAATAAAATAAAAAGTGTGACACCAGTCTTCCACTTATTAAATATTGCTATGACAAGGAACATTGCGACTAGAATAATGTTATATACACTAATTAGTAAATTAACTAGTGTACCAATTGATGATGTGACATAATTTAAGACGTTTTTGGTATTTGTAATTTGTATAATAAGTGAGCTCAATAATAATGTCATAACTAGTGTTGGTACCTAGTTAGTACACTAATTGGTGTATATAGCACCACCGTTGCAACTAACAGATAAGAGCAAACAATCTGGCAATTTAAATTAATTTTGGTCTACACAAGGTGTGGACAACAAATAAAATTTGAAGAAAATCGCTCACTCAGTTGCAGTTCTGGTTTGGGAAATGGGAACACTCCACTTTAATGAAGATATACCACTTTGCTACCCAAAAAGGATAAAGCAATGCACCTTGAGAAAGAAGATCATCAAAAGCATACAAATATGCAGAGAACAAGAAGATTTAGGAGAGAGATCATTATTCTTGTTGTTCTTCAAATTTCTATTGTTCACAAACTGTGACTAACAATTATACTTCCTAGCTACAGATGGAGGGCTAGCAGTCCATCCAACTACCAAAATTTAAGTACTAAATAAAAAAGGAAAATAAATAATAAAAAGCACGGGAAACACAAAAGTTACTAATATCTAAAAATAGAATTAAACAAGGGCACTTATCTGGTTTCTATTATGTAAACAATATGCAGTCAGAGTGAGAAAGAAAGCAGAAAATGAAGCCTCACCAGCCGTAGAGGGTGATCTTTAGGAAGAAAGCATCCAATTGTTTTCCCATAGACTTCACAGGTAGAGAAGTGAATGATACGCTTGTTATTTTCCGAACAGTACTTAACCTTAGGTACCAAACAATCCACATAAAAAAAACGCACATCAATCTCAACAACAAAATCCCAAACTTTACCAACAGCGACAGCAAAAAAGATCAAGAATAACCACAATTCACAACAAAACACACCAATTCCGTTCAAATAAGAAGTAACCAAGCATCAAAATCCAAAATGCATACCACAGGGAGAGCATCAATGAAATTGCTGTAAATTGTAATCCGCCGGAGTACAGATCGCCGCTAGATTTATAGTCTACATCACAAAAACACAACATTCAGCATAAATTGCGAGCAAAGGATTGAAAAACGCATAATTTAAGATATTTTTTGGCATAAATACGATTACAAACAGAAACAGCAATGTGAGAAACTTCAAGAGCGATAACTATTAGAGAAATTATGTGCATTTAAGCTTCTAGGCACACAGATCCAAAACGATATAAATTCACAAAAAACAAAAAAACGAAGCGAGAGAGAGAGCGAGAGTACCAGATCTGCCATCTTGATGAGGCCTTCGAGCCTGGAATCGTTCTTGATGTTGATGCGGTGGAACTGGATACGATCGGACCAGGGGAGGGAGGCTGGTTCGAGAAGGTGCTTGATCTTGTCCTTATAGACGTCCACCGCCAACACCTTGTGCGGCGTCTCCGCCATGAGTTTCTCGCAGAGATGCGAACCTATGAAGCCTCCGGCACCAATCATGCATATCGTTATCGGCTTGATGGGGTTTCCATCCAGATCTACTCTCGCTGCCGACGCCATTCTCTCTCTCTCTCTCTCTCTCACTGTTTCCTTTTTTTCTCTCTCTATATTAGACTGTAGCGTAGTCGGGGAAGAATATGGGTGGGAATTGAGAATTTTTTTTGGGGGGGTGGTGAAGAGAGATAAATGGGAGGGGGCAGAGGAGGAGAGACAGGTTCTCAGAAGAAGAAGAAAGTGGTTCTCACAGTCTGTTATTCTTATTCATCATCAATGGTGGCTTACTATGTATATTATAATCACCTTAATTTTGATTGATTTTTTTATATTTTCATATATTTTTATTTTTAGTTATATTTTTAACAAAAGATTATGGAACACACTCGGTGTGTGTGCACCATCAAAAATATATATATATATATATAATTTTAATTTTTTAAATTATAATTAAAAAATATTATAATTAAACATAATATAAGGCATAATTAAAATAATTTTATAAATAAAAAAAATAACATAACTCAGGGCATATGATATACCTTTTTTAAAATGATATATTTTAAAAAATATTTTTTAATATTTTAAGTAATTTTTTACTTTATATATATACATAACTTAGGTGTACTTAAAAAATAAATATTTGTGAAAAAATATTTAAAAAATTAATAAATACATAAGAATACAAAAAGAGAACCGTTATTCTTACTTTATTTTACTCTAAATACACTTATTTCTTTACTCGAAATACATTGATATCTTTGGAATTTTAATTTTGCAAGAAGTGTATTTTGTGTAAAAATGTATTAATGTAACTATATATAATAAATAACAAATAATGAAGTGTATCTAGAGCAAAGTAGGGTAAGAATATCGGCTTCCTACGAAAATATTCTCAATTTTTGTATTTGATAAATTTTTTAAAGATTTTTTCCTGTAAATATTATACATTTTTAAGTGTATCTAATTTAGGTGCATGTAAAAAATAAAAGAAATTTTTAAATTTTTTTACTAAAAACAAAAAATACTAAAATTTAAAATTAAATTTTTTTTTAAAGTGAACTTAATTTTCTGAAACCAAATAAGGTGACTAGTATTATTATTATTTCACTTTAGCAATTCAAATAAATGTTAAAACAATTAAAAACTGATATTAATGATGTGACACCTGGATTTTTTTTTTTAAATTTAAAAATTGTAATAAATAGAACTCAAAATAAATGAATAAATAAATAAATAAATAAATAATAAATATTTATCAATTAAATTGTTAATGAAATAAATTGTGAGATGCCACACGTCAAATATTTTAATAAATAGTAAGTGATGTTTTATAGTTGAGTGGTGAGATTTTTAGACGTGAATCTAACTTATAATCATAAGTAATTTTAGGACTCATAAAATAAATCATAACCTTTAGAATTTAATTCAATTTAAAAAAAAAATAAAAAAAAAGAAGAAGAAGAAGAAAAAGATAGCTTAGACCATCTCCAACGCTTTAGCAAATCTGATATCAACACTATTCATGGCTCCAACGCTTCACCAACAGTTCACCAAAATGAGATTTCACCAAAATTTTCATCAGATCGACGACGAAGTAATGAATTCACCAAACACTGTTGCGGACCGTTGGAGAGGAGGACCCGGTCGACCAACCGGTTGCCCGGCCGGTTGACCAACCGGTCAACCAGTAAAAGGTTCAAACAGTTCAGCAAAAAATTCAAAAAAAAAAAAAAAAAAAAAAATTTTTGCCTAACCGGTCGACCGGCCGGTCGACCACCCGGTCGTTCCGAAAAAAGTTCAAAAAGTTCAAAAAAAAGTTCAAAAAAATTCAAAAAAAAAATAAAAATAAATAATATTTTGGGCAAACCGGTCAACCGGTCGGTCGACCACCCGGTTGTCCCGGGACAAATTTGATGAATGGTGAACCGTTGGAGCATCTGTTATCAAATTTGATGAAATAGATGCTTTTTAACTCAGATTTGGTGAAAAATTTGAGTAAGCGTTGGAGATGCTCTTACCACCATCCTAATAAATAAGACGATTACCAAGCCATGTAGCCTTGATGGATCATCAAGTTAATAAAGAGGGAGATGCGACTTGTTAGACAGGTGGCTACATTTGAGCAAATCACATGTGAGAATACCACCTATAAATAGTGCACGGCTGGGGAGCTTCAAAAATGTAAGGTGAGACGAATATTAAGAAGCAGCGTGCTATGAGCAAAGAGTTTATGATAGGAAAGTGAACGCTAAGGTTGGTATTAAGGTGAGTTTTATTATATTTTAAGTTATTATAATATGTTTTTTATATGTTTTGAGTTATCATAATTTATTTTACATAAATTATGTTTATAGTTAGGTTAATGTTTCAATTACGTGTATTATTTTCTAATATAATGGTTAGGTTAATGTTTTAATTACGTGGGTTATTTTCTAAACTCCATTTGCTTAAATTAAAACCTATGGATATGTTTATTTAAATTTTAGAAATTATTTGACAATGATCATGTAAACAATTATTTTCTGTAAATACCACAACGGGAGTCCCATGCCTTGGGGGACTTAAATAACCATAGGCCCCTGTTTGACCACTTTGTGGTCCCCTGTTTGTCCTATGCCTTGGGGAGGCCCCTGTTTGATCACTTTGTGGTCCCCTGTTTGTCATGGATCCATTGACCCATGTTCTGATTGTCACTCCACTGTTTGTCATGGATCCATTGACCCATGTTCTGATTGTCACTCCAGTGACCCCTGTTCTGTACCGTGGTTATAGCTATTTACGTAATTTTTATTTCAATTTCTGCTACTTAAATAATTCATTTATGCAACTTAAATGTTTTAGCTTAAATAACTATTCATGACTATTTTGTACCCCTATACTCACAGTATAATATTTCTCACTCTGCTATGTGCTTATAGCTATTACCCCTTTCACGTGACGAGGTTTAGCGGGATCAAGATGGGAAATGAATCGCTGTGTTTTTTTTAATTTCTTTTTAAGATTTCTATCTGTTTTTTTTTTTTTATCGAACTCTTGTAATACAATAAAACTCAAATGACTATGTTTATTTCATTTTATTAAACATTTGGTACCCAATTATTTTATTTTAATTTATTCAATTTATCCACTTGCGTTGCGACTACAAAATTATTTGAATTATTTTATATTTATCTTGTTACGATGCCAAGCCTTTAGATACCGGGTTTGAATCATGACAAATGGTCTCAAAATATTTTTTTTTTTTAAATAAATACCATCAACCTACTTTCTATGATAAATTCCAAGACGTTTTCTTGTTCCTTAAACTTTTTCCTGTTGGGTAATTTTACTTTATTTTTATGATTCGATGCATCATGTATGTACAGTTTCCTCCATATTATTTAAAAATAAATACATATTGTTTTATGATTTATAAATTAAACTCAATCTTACTATACACATCATTTATATTTATATATATATATATATATATATTTTTGAGAATTAAAATTCATTATAACCAGGGGCGGAGGCACGTGAGGCCCAGAGGGGTCACGTGCCCCCTTAACTTTTGAAAAATTATTTTTTTGCCTTTAATAAAAATATATATTTTAATTTAATCCAAGTAATATCTTGAGATTTTTATATCACAAATTTCTTTACTTTTTTTATAAAAAAAAATGTTTGATTTATCACTTTAAATGTTTAATTATGCTAAAAAAAATTCTTATAAATTTTATAATAGAGAAATAAATGTTATATATTACTGATATTTTGTCACTATTTTATATCACCTCTTATACAACACATAATTATTACACATTAATGACAACTAATAATATATTGCCATGTAATTCAATTATTCAAAACGATGAAAAAAATAAGAAATATATAATTGCCTCTGTATATTATTTATTCATCTTTTTCTCATTTCTTTCTCTATATCCTCACTATATCTCTTTATGTGTGTGCATCTTAATATAATTTTATTTTTGTATTTTATGAGGGTATATGTAATTATTTTTTAAACCGTGATGATAATCATATATAAAATAAATTAATAACAATAAAGATAATAATTAGTTAACTTGACTTTATATTTAAATATAACTTTTGCGTCTTTTAATCCTACCATCAAATAAAAATTAGGTTAAATTATGATTTTTGTTAACATTTTAATTTAAAGGTGCCCCTTTTGAGCCAAAATCCTGACTTCGCCATTGATTATAACCCATGTATTATAGTTTACGTGAAATTTATGATATTTGAAAATAAACATGCAAGTTTCTTTATGTCTTGACACACATTTTACATTTGCTATTAGTTTAAATAAAATAATTGATGGATGCATTGTAATTTACAAATAATAAAAGATTATGTACTTATTTTTACATTGTCTAGTAGTTTAAATAGAATAATTGATGGATGCATTTTAATTTATAAGAGCAATGATTCATAGGTCCTGTTTGGTAGAGCTGTGGAAAAGTGCTTATAGCTTATGCGTAAACAGCTTATAGCTTATAACTATGAACATAAGCTGATTTCTGACTTATAAATTAAGCATCTCCTGCCCCACTCAAAGAATAAGTTGATTTCTGACTTCCAAAAAGCTATAAGGTATAAGCTATAAGCTAAACTAAACGCATCAAAACAGCTTAAATTAAGCTGAAAGCTGAAATAAGCAGCTTTTAAGCTGCACCAAACATGGCTATACCCCCTTAAAAGTCCCACCCCTACCACCCCCACACACACGTGGGGGTTGGGGATTGGGAGATCAGAAAAAAAAAAAAAAAAAAAAAGAAAAGTTAGCCAATCAAATGCAAAGGGGTGAAGAGGGTGACCCCCAAAAGATGCCTCAACCTTTATTGAATTTATAAATAATAAAAAATTATGTACTTACTTTTAAATGGTAAAAATAAACCACACTGAAAAGTAATAAAGTGAAATTTAATTTTGTTTAAATTAAGCAAGATTAATCTCGTAAAATACTTTTTAATGTATAGTTTCCAAGTGTGACGCACGTGTAAGCTAGCTGTGATAGAGTAGACTAGTGATGAGAGCACCACATTCTTGTCTCTGGTCTGATTGAGAAATAAATCTTTTTTTTTTTTTTTTTTTTTTTTTTTTGAACAGGATTGAGAAATAGATCTTGACTCCTTTGTCGTTGACAATCAATTATTTACTTCCACAGTCGGCAGTGACGCAACTATATATCACTAATATTAATAACAAATTTATAACCAATAATTTGTCCCTTTATTTGTGACTCACGCTGTTAACGATAATATAAAAAATCAATAACTTCTTCTTCTGGGTTGCTTGGGCGTCACTTGGGGGTGAGAGAGTGCCTCCGGGCTCCACCCTCCTCCCTCAATCTATCTATTTTTTTTTGTGTTTTTGGCCGTTTTGATTTAAATAAGTTTTGAAAATTTTATCTTCTCATCTTCTTTCTCTTTTATGAGGTGTTTTTCTTTTTTTTTTGTGAAATCTATATCTGTCTCTCATTTACTCGACCGTGACTTTCATTGGATACTATATCTACCATCTCCTTTGCCTCATGTTGACGCCACTACCATCATACCGCCAAATCGGTTGCCTCTACAAACCCACAGCCACTAGATCGGCCGCCTCTATAAACCCATATCCACTAGATTGCTACCACTCACCAAATCGGCAGCCTCCTCAAACTCATCTCCACGGGATATGCTGGTACCGTTGTGACATCCCAAAATATATTTACTTAATCTTAAAAAAAAAATATAATTACAAAATATTTTGGGCCATAGTAGAATATAGGGAACTTGTGCATAGTTGATTCAAGAAACCTCATAAGAAGCACGGTGCCATGTGGTATCACGTGGTGTGCTGCATAATACTGCATAGTAAGGGTCTTCTCATCTATAAATAGGTGAGTTGCATGGTAATGAAAATACAAAAACAACAAATGATGGGTATATGAGCGAGTGAGACAAAGTCAGAAGTGAGAGTAAATGATCAATTTTGAGGTGAGTTGTTTTATTATATTTTAAGCTACCATAAATTGTTTTATGTAAATTATGTTTTGCAAATCATATTAGTTTTTAAAAGTGTATTATTTGTTAAATGAACCCTATTTGTTTAAAAAAGGAAAACCTATGGATGTAACTGTTTATTAAATGTGTTTTGCACAATTATTTTGTAAGTACCATCATGGAGGTTTCATGCCTTGAGGGACTTAAATAACCATTGATCCTTTGAATTGTCACTTTATGTGACCCTCTGTTATGTTCTTGTTGGTTGTACAATTTGTATAAGCCAATTGCAAATTGACACGTGGCATGAAAATGGCAATTTGGGGAGGTAATATAAGTTGTCAACCATAATCAGACACGTGTCAACCTATACTGGTAACAATGGGTCTGCGTAGCACTGGAATAATCAAAGGATATAAGGTGATGTGGCCTAACGGTTATTCACAAGGTTCAAATTCAAAACCAAGAGAGAAGCCTAACTGTAAACATGGCGTAGTGGGGCTGATTGTGAGAAAGCATGATCAACGATCATGGAGGGACATTTCGACGGTTAGAAGTCTAGTTCGACGGTTATCATTGAGAAGTATAAATAGCAGAGAAGGCCCCAAAAAAGAGAATTCAGACTCAGATCAAAAAATCAGTTTTATCTACTTTATTTTCCTTTCCAGTTCTTACAGTTCTTTACATTTATGTACTTCAAATTCCTGTATTGCATTTCATTCATAGGAGTAATTTCGAATAGTTTGTTGCACTAAACCTCTACGAGGCTGGGTCAGATCATTGTAAGTTTCTTCATTTTTACTTAATGAAATTCTGCGATTTTCTTCACTTAATTGTTGTTTACTAAATTCTCCTAAACAAGCCATCAGTAAACGTCCTCTTCATTGAGGTTGAAAGAACTAAAACACAATCGTCTGATAATTGGTTGGCAATTAATCTTCTATAAAAACGGATTGATCCTTACTGGTACGCTTAGAATTACAATACTAACCTTCGAAAGCCAAAAAAGCCAACATATATTTTTGACACGCCCAGTGGGACCATATTTAAATGGCTAGACGTAAGAGACAAGGAGAAAATGAACGCCTGGAAGAAGGTGTGGAGGGAGAGGTAGAAATACCTAATCCAGAGGATAATGTGATAACACATCCTGTGAAGTACTTGTCCTATCAGAACCTATGGTCGAACAGACCAACACTTCAGAGCAAGTACTACATGTTCAAAATATTAGACGAGGCCATGGAATTAGACCATTCACTGTTCCATCTACCTAGCCAATGAATCCATGGAGAGAGACTTGGTGGATGCCATGGGACAACAGTTAACGAACATAATGGAAAGATGGGCAACATCCTTTGTGGATCTAATGAATTCCCATCAACCAACTAACACAAGGTATATGGAGGAAAATTCAAATGCTCCTCAGCAAAGATTGGCTAGAGATAAGCAGCTTATGCAAAGTAATGGACAGACTAATGGTCAGACTAATAATCCAAATTAAGAAAGACTATCACCTATACCTCAGTCATGGTATGAGCCTCTTTTGAGGCCCGTGGTAAATCAAAATGTCCCATTACCTAATAGTGAAGCCATATAAATTGGTGGATCTGGGCCAACACAAGAAAATGGCATGAGAATGTTTCCAAACCCCATATTCGAAACCATACCTGGTACAAGAGGGTTCACTAATCCTCTATTCGAATTTACACCTAGGGGGTTAGAAGGGTTTCCTGCTGCTGGGAGGGAAACAACATCTGTTCCTCCTATTGCAACACATTTCATAGGACAGGTTTAGAGAGGTTAGCCACACGCTTAACAGCAGCAAGTACCACAGGGACAGCTAGTCCCAAATATGCCTCCTTATGGACTAAGAGGACATCAAGCACATGGGATTCTACCAAACCCTGTGTTTGTTCCTCCAGTAATAGTCCAACAAGCACAAAATATGGTCCTTAGAGACCAAATTGTTGATATTGTCAGAGAAATGTGTGGAACTATGGCTCGGGGGGTTCAAACTCCTGTGTATAGAAAGCCATATCCAGAATGGGTGGATAGGGTGCATGAATACCCAAAAGGGTTTAGAATATCAAACTTTGCTCTTTTTTATGGGAATGGAAACCAATCAACAGTAGAACACATTGCTAGGTCCGCTGCCCAATGTGGTGAATTTACCAATAATGATTACATGAAGTTAATACTTTTTCCAAATTCTCTAACTGGGGCAGCTTTTGTATGGTATACTAACCTTACACCTGGTTCTATCCAAACTTGGCAACAAATGGAAAAGGCATTTCATGCCCAGTTCTTCCAAATGGAGCCAGAAGTTTCTATGGTAGACTTGGTAAGATTGAATCAAAGGCCTGATGAGAAGGCTATTCAATTTATTGCTAGATTCAAAAGAGCACAAAACAAGTGTAGGGCCATTCTACCAGAGCCTGAATTTGTGAGATTGGCTCAAAATGGTTTAGAGTTTAGGTTTCAAAAGAAGTTTGACTCAACGAAGTTTTGAGACTTAGTGGAATTAACCTATAAGGTGTCTAGATATGAATATTACTTGAGGAAGAACAAGACCAAAGTAATGTATCATACAAGATAGAGATCCTAATTATGAGATTGATGCAGCAGAGATCGTAGAGAAAGAGCCTGTGATCTGTGAGGCGTTAATCCATAAAGACACTACAATAGATCAACAGTTTAAAAAGAAAGACCTTCATAGGAAATACTTTTTCGATTTAACAAAAGCAAATGACATTTTTGATTATTTGCTTACAGCGAATTTTTTAAAGTTGCCAAAAGGGGTTAAAATTCCTTCTCCAGAAGAACTTAAAGGAAAAATGTATTGTAAATGGCACAATTCTTGGTATCACTCAACTAAAAACTATATTGTTTTTCGGGACAGGATCCAATAAAAGATTTGAAAGGAAAGTTTAAAATTCGCAGCTAAAACAGAGAAAGCTATGGGAATTGACACTAATCCATTCCCAGAAATTGGAGAAGTTGCAGACAATATTATTGTGCCAAACTTCCAGAACTTATCCCTGAAGGAATTGGAAGAGGTTAATGTGCAAATGCATGTTGCCAGCCAGACTAATGTTAAGAAAGATACTAGAAGTTCACCAGCGAATGGGCAGGGCTTTGCAGACTAAAGGGAGGATTTTAGTGAGGAGAAACTGGATGATAACTCTTTAGAGGCAGCTGTCATGCAAATGATGTATCCCAGATGCAGGTTAAGTTACAAATGGTTGAAAGGACTCCCAATTGATGGGAATCAGTATTACAAGGATGTGCAGAGGCACCCTAAGCCAACTAGTGCCTACAACAAAAGGTCATACCCAACTGGTCCCAAACAGCAGCCATTTTTGGCTGGACCAACAGCCACTAGAGTACATTCCAAGGGCAAGAGACATCTATATGAGTTCAGACCACTTAACTACTACCGGATGGAGGGTAATCATCCCGAGAAGAGGCTTGAAGTGGGCTCAAGTTATGGGATCAGAGCTAAAGATTGGCCCCCTGGACCAGCCTCACACAAGATGGAAAGTAGTCACCCTGATGGAAGGCCTGAATTAGGCTCAAGACAGGGGATCAGGGCCAAGCAGTGGCCTTCATAGGCAGCTTCGAAGCTGGCTTCAAAGGCAAAAAGAGATAGTTCAGCAACTGAGCTAGTGAGTTCATGGGTACCTGGGGTTCTAGATTGGTTTGTCATGCAGAACAAGCCTAAGGAAATGCCTACCTAGAGAAGTGTTGTTGAAGACTAGGACAAAATGGTTAAACTTCCCTTGGTGATTCCAAATAATTGGGTATTACTGAAGCATCCAAAAACAAGGGAACCAAATTTGGTTCCAGTAATTTCTAGGTCCCAAATGAAGAAGATCCAGCGAAGGTACACTCAGTACCAAAAAGATCTAAAGGAAAGTGGGGAGAGTTCTTCATTGGCTTAGCCAAAAGGCCAAACAGAGGAAAGAGAAAGTCCAAAATTGGACCATAGTCCAAAATTGACTCCTTAGAACAGAATGAGTTTCAACAAAGAGCAGTTGGCTAAAGTTCATTCTGAACTGAAAGCTAAGGAAAGATCCAGCTTAACAGGTCTTGAAAAGGCTTTGATGGAAAGTGACAGTGAGACAGAAGGAGGAGTTGACCTAGGCCAAAGGAAGGAAATGGTTGAGGAGGAGATGCTTGAAGCCTTCATGGCTGAACATACATTTTTGGTCGAAAAATCAGCAGGAATAAACCATTTGAAGGAAGTCAAAAGTGCTGAAGTACCAGAATACAACATGGAAGATGCTTCTGAAGTAACTGAACAAGTTAGCCTGGAAAAGAAACAAGTGCAGCCAATAGTTCAATTTGGCTAATTTCCTCCAATATCAGTGAATATGGTGCATATACTATCATAGGAGTTCCAGACTGAAGATGGAAACAAAGAAGGTTAAGAGATTGACTCTATTCTAGTTTCTAGTGAAGATTCACAGATTAGTATAGTTCAAGATGAATCTGAAGTGGCCACACTGATGGAAACTGAGGACGAGAGTGAAGAAGAAGTGAGTATTAACCTCTCATATCCTTTTGAGTATCCTACAACATCCATGACACAACATGTTAAGCCCTTGTATATCAAAGCTTTTTTCGATGGGATACAGATGAATAGGGTATTAGTCGATAATGGAGCAGCGGTGAACCTGTTTTTGAAATCTTATTTGAAGAAACTAGGGAAAAAGAACCCCAGATTAATTCTAACCAGTATAACCATTGCTGGTTTTGCTGGAGATAAACAGATGGCTCAGGGTATTTTGCCCATCAACCTGAGTGTAGGAACTAGAGATTGCATGACGACATTCTTTGTTATTGACAACAATGCTAAGTATAATGCTTTACTTAGCAGTGATTGGATTCAGACCAACAAAATGTGTGTCTTCCTCTCTACATCAGAAGATAATGATGGCCTTGTGCAACGGAGAGACATAGGAGATCAATGCAGACCGTCAGCCCTTTGTCGCTTGTGCTGATTTTGCAGAGGCCAAATTGTATACTGAGAGAGTAACACCACTTAGTATATTGAGAAAACCTGATGGTTCAGCCGAAGTGACGACTGATGATGAAGTAGCACACCTAAAGCACTTGGTACAAGAGAGTGTTGATGAAGAATTCGTTTTCAAAGATGATAATGATGCCTGGTTGTCGGCAAGAGGATGAAACCCAAGAAGCCAAACCTTTGGCTTTAGTCAAGTTCATAGCATTGGACTTAAAAGTAATAGTCCAAAAGGTTCAGGAACAAGAGAAGGAAGCCATGGTAGTTGGCTGTAAGCATAACAACAACAGGTCAAACCTTTGGCCTTTGATAAATACTGTGCATTGGACATCGAAACAAAAGTCTAGGAAATATAGGAGGAAGAAGCCTTATGGATAGACTTTGCCTATGAGGAGGAGGGCAAAGATGTTAAATCAGAGAAAATGGAAGCAGAACAAAGCAAAGAAAGTGCTTTAAAGACAGAAGAAATAAAAAAAGAAGCATTTGTGAGTTCTCAAATACATAACCCCTTGGAAGAAGTTAATTTAGGAAAAGGTTATACACAGCAACCCATCTACATTAGTGCTTGGTTAAGTGCTCTTAACAGGGACCAGTTATTGATAGTCTTAAAGAGATATAAAAATTGTTTTGCATGGTCTTATAATGAACTGCCAAGATTGGATAGGTCATTAGTGGAACATAGGCTCCCTATGAAGCCTAATTTTAAACCATATAAGTAGAAACCAAGAAGGATGAGTCCTGAAGTGATTCAGAAGGTCAAGGAAGAAATTCTTAGGCTCCTTAAGGCAAGCTTTATTAGAGTAGCTAGATATGTTGAATGGCTGTCCAATATTGTGCCTGTGGTTAAAAAGAATGATAAAATGAGGGTATGCCTTGATTTTAGAAATTTGAATTTAGCAACCCCAAAAGATGAGTATCCCATGCCTATAGTAGATTTATTGGTGGATAGTTTAGTAGGGCACAAGATTTTATCAATGATGGATGGGCATTCTAGTTATAACCAAATCTGCATTACAGAAGAGGATGTCCATAAGACCGCATTCAGATATCCGGGGGACATTGGCACATTCAAATGCGTTAAAATGCCATTTGGCCTAAAGAATGTTGGGGCTACATATCAAAGGGCTATGAACATTATCTTTCATGATCTCATTGGAGGATATTTAGAGTATTACATTGATGACATTGTAGTAAAGTCTCAATCCATGGAGGAACATTTGTTTCACTTGGAAACCACTTTCGAGAGAATGAGAAAGTTCAGGTTGAAGCTTAATCCTCTCAAATGTACTTTTGGTGTGTCTGCTGGAAACTTCTTGGGCTATGTAGTACACAAGAAGCGAATGCAGATTGATCAAAATAAAGCCAAAGCCATCATTGAAGCCAAACCTTCATCAAGTAAGAAAGAAGTACAAAAATTCCTTGGGTAGGTTAATTTTCTTCGAAGGTTTATTTCTAACACTACAGGGAAAACTAAAGTATTTTCTTCCTTATTAAGGTTGAAAGATGAAGAGGAGTTTGTGTGGACGACAGAGCGTCAAACTGCTTTCGAAGAAATTAAAGCCTACTTGGCCAAGCCTCCAGTGCTGATGCCACCAAAGAGTGATAAGCCCTTGAAGTTGTACATTGCTACAGCAGAAGATTCATTGAGAGTTTTCTTAGCCTAGGACAATGAAGAAGAGAGCAAGCAGTTTATTACTTTAGTGGGTTCTTAAAATCTTATGAATGTAAATATTCAGCTGTAGAAAAGCTGTGCCTTGTATTGTATTTTGTTGTAATGAAACTAAGATACTATCTTTGGTTTACAATATATGGTTAAGTATATGTTATCTAGACCTATGTTGAGAGGAAGAATTGACAAATGAATACTAGCTTTATCAGAATTTCATCTAGAATATGTCCCCCAAAAAGCAGTAAAATGACAAGTTTTAGCTAATTTCTTGGCAGATTATCCATATCAAACAGAAAGCCAAGAGATAATGGATCTTGGTATGGTTAATATTGAGCCATGGCAGATATGGTTTGATGGATCAAAAACCAATGGTCTAACTGGAATTGGTGTGGTAATTAAATCACCACAGGGGGTAGAAACTACACATGGTTTTAGAGTTGATGAAATTACTTGTTCCAATAATCAAGCTGAATATGAAGCTTTAATAATGGAACTGGAAATACTTATTGGATTACAAGCTCATGCAGTTGATATATTTGGGGATTCTCAATTGGTGGTTAACCAAGTGAAAGGAATTTTCAAATGTCAAAGTGCAAGCATGTTGCCATATTTTGTTGTTGCATTACATTTGCTGTCTCAGTTTCAGATAGCAAATGCGACTTATATCCCAAGATTCATGAATAACAAAGCTAATGATGTGGTTCAAAAAGCTTTGAATTTTAGGAAAATGGATGACATTCAAATGAACATGAGTCAAGCAACATATCAAAAGGTAATACCACTCTTAACTAAAAGGAATGTGGTGCTAGAAGTCAATTATAATGACTTACAAAACCAAGATTGGAGATATCCAATAATGCAGTACCTAATTGGCCCATCTTCGAAAGCCAGCAGAAAGATCAAATTACAATCTAGGCAATACATAGTGTATGGTAATGCTTTTTACAAAAGGGGAGCAGATGGGTTGTTATTGGAATGTTTAGGGCCAAAGGAGGCATTGACAGCCATGGCTAAAGTTCATGAAGGTATTTGTGGTGCTTATTAGCCTAGAGTGAAGATGAGATGGCTACTTCGAAGACATTCCTACTATTAGCCAACCATCCTTAAAGATTGTATAGAGTATGCTAGAAGTTGCCAAGCATGCCAAAAGCATGGCACGGTAAGACATATACCAATAACTGATTTGCATGTAGTTGTGAAGCCTTGGTCATTTAGAGGATGTGCTATAGATATGATAGGAAAAATACATCCACCCTCTTCGAAGCATCATTGTTTCATCTTAGTGGCCACAGACTACTTCACTAAGTGGGTCGAAGCTAAACCATATAAGGCTGTAGACCAAACTGAAGTTATTGGATTCATTAAAGATCTGATCCACATGTTTGGCATCCCACAGACCATAACTGTGGATAATGGGACTGTATTTGATGGGAAGATGGTAAAGTCTTTTGTGGCAGAGTTTGGAATTAGCCTCGTTAATTCTACCCCCTATTATGCACAAGCAAATGGTTAGGCAGAATCATCCAATAAGTCTTTGAAAAAAGGAATACAGAGAGTTGTGGAAGACAATCCCAGGGATTGACATAACTTACTGTTGGATGTATTATGGGCTTATAGCACTTCTCCAAGATCAAGTGCAGGAGTTACTCCTTATGCCTTAATATATGGGCATGATGTAGTGTTACCTGTAGAAATTAACATCAAGTCCTTGAGAGTGAGATGCCAGGATCAGTTAGTTCCTGAGCAGTACCATCAGAGTATGTTCTTGCAATTAAAGAATGTGGATGAAACTAGAATTTTGGCATTAAATAGCATTCTTTTCCAAAAGAAGAAAACAACCCAAAATTATAATAAGAAAGTCAAGCATATTAGCTTTGATGAAGGTGATTTGGTATGGAAGACAATAATCCCAATAGGAATTAAAAGCCATAAGTTTGGCAAATGGTCACCTAATTGGGAAGGACCATATCAAGTTCATAGAGTCTTGCCTTGGGAAGCATATCATTTGAGAAATTTGAATGAGTATGTACACCTTAAGAAAATTAATGGCAGATATTTGAAGTTTTATTACCCAATTGTGTGGGACACACAAGGAGTATAGTACGTATTAAACAAGAGAAGCATGAAAACACTCAAATGATAAATAAAGAATTCATTTCATAAGGAATTAAATACATACATCCATAGATTGGTCCAAAAGTCAGTACAATGTTTCAATTGTTCCTTTACAATTGATTCTCTACTCTTAAGAGATGAGAACAACTGGATGGCTGTAGTCATCTCCTGTTTTCGATCAGCTAGTCCTTGGTTGGTGATTTGCAGCTTGGTGGCAGTTCAATCCAAAGCCAGGTTAACTGTTGATAACTCTTCTTTTAGTTGAGCTTTCTTCTCCAAAAGTTGGGCTCGAAATTGAGAGAGAGAGGAATGTTGTTCTTTCAATTCAGATACCTTAGCATGTATCTGGGAAACAAATTTATGGTCTCTCAACAATTTCTCCTTTGCAGCTTTGGCAACATAGCAAATGTTGATATAAAAGTCAATGGTAGCTGCTGCTTGAGATAAATGACTTGAAATAGCCATGCTGGATTGCTCATTAACCTTGCAGCACTAGAGGAAACCATTGTTGATAATAGGTCTTTGCAAGGCTTCGAAGGGGATCATCGAGAACGATGTCAACAACTCCAAACACTACCCAAATCCAGTGAAGGTGAGGAAGCCCTACTGATGGTGGAAGAGCTCTCAAAAATTTCAAAGAGAGAATCAGCCAGAACCAATGGTTGAGTTTCATTATTGGCTGTTAGAATGGTAGAAGACATGTCAAAAAGGCTAGCTAGTCTAGCTTTGAAAATGTCCACCTCTTCCATTGACATGGTGGGTGCAGAAAGGGCTCTAGTAGAAAGAAAAGATGGCTGCATAGAGATAAGAGAGGATAATGAAGTGTCCATAGTAGTTTCCATAGTCCTGGCTACCAGTAGGTCAAGAGAAGAGGGACTGGAGCTGGATAGGGATAGTGGACAAAGAACTGGTGAGCTACCAGTATCTTCCCTGAGAGAATCAGTTATCACTGGAGATGAAGTAATAACTGGGATCTCCTCAGGAGGGGAAAGAGCAGCAAGGATTGTAGGGAGAATAAATAGGGTTGATTTAAAGGATAGGAGAGGAAGATATGGAGTTAAGCCGAATGATAAGGACATAGGAATGCTTTGCCTCACAAAAGATGTGAAAAATGTAGAACCAGGGAGTAGGAATATTGCCTGAATAGGCTCTACACTTTGAGGCACTTTAGTGCTAGTCTTTTTGTTCATTTTTTAGGGTGCTTCTAACAGTCTTTCAACTTCAGATGAAACTGAAGAAGTCTTAGGTAGAATAGTTGTTGCTGCAAAAGAAGAAATACAAAGCAATGTTAAGTTTCAGTATCAAAACTTGAGAAAGGAAATTAGAGACACAAAAGGAAATTACTAGTTTCAAAAGTGGTAGCAATGGTGGGAGAACTGCGAAGAGTATAATGTTCAGCAGTTTGTTGTCTCCTTACAGTTTCTCTTTGGAGTGCATTAGCAGCAGCAACTTCATCCCTAAGCATTTGTTGTTGTCTCCTCTTCTCAGCCCTCTGGAACACAATGATTTTTTTAGAGTGTTCCGCTTCTACTGCTTTAACAGATGCTTCATGAGTGGGGTCCCCAGTGAAATCAGAGAGAGAGACTATCATTTTCTTCTTTCTTTTTAATGGTGTCTCTTGCTCTTTTTCTGCTTCCTCTTCTTCCACGTGAGCCTCAGGTACCTCTTCTTTAGGATCAAGCAAGAGCTTTTTTTTCCTTTGTTGCTTCTGCTTGCTCTTGAGGAGATTTAAAGCTTGAGCTCTTTAAGAAGAGTCTCCCTGTGAGGCGCCTACGCCACCTGCACCAAAGAAGGAACTATAAGTAAAAGACAAAAGTATCATAAAAAAGGAGAAAAGAAAAGAAGCAGCAGTGCACACTTTTCTTCGAAGCAACTCGAGTAACTCTAGGAAGAGGTGAGGCAGCAGGAGCAGACTTTATAGTAGCAGGGATAAGAACTGGAGTAGCATGAGCAGTGGAGGAAGTAACAACTCCAATCTCTTTAGACTTGGCTTGAGGCACATCTAGTACTATTAATAGATCTTGAGGAGAAATGGTCAAGTGCACCTCCATATTGGCCATCCACCAGTTCTGGTACCTTTTCAGTGTATTGCTTTGAGGTATGAAGGGTTGGTACTCAAAATCAATTAGATCTTGGATAAATTTGGAAGTTGTTTCTTCTAATCTAGATCTTGGAACCTTTAAATCTTTGCTGGCAAGGTTTAAATTGGCCTGACTACAGAGAGGGATAGGGACCCCCTGTGAGAGTCCAAATTGCCTAGCAAATTGGGTAGGGCAATAGGGCTCAGAGATATACTTATAAGCTCTGGAGTTCATAGTACCAATGAATGGTTCCCTTAGGATTAAAATAGAAGCCCACATGTTTTTGTGTTGAGGCCTAGAGCATGACCTATCACTCAAAAAGGTCTTCAACCAGGCTAGGCCAATATTGGTAGCTTCGAAGGGACAAGAGGTGTGAAAAGAAGGGGAAGCTGGGAGTTGGTGAAAGAAAGAAAAGTAGAAGGCGAACTTGGAAGTATAAAGTGAAACATTGGCTAACTTCATACCATGAGTGGTAGGATTTGGCATTAAAAACTTTAAACATTTAGACTACAAACAGTAAAGTATGCAAAAAGCCAGAGTTGGAGTATCCAAAATGGACCTCCTTGATTGGCATCCATGGGTTTTTCACAAAAGAGGGAACAAGCTCTATAGACATGACCCAAAACATATAGAGTTAAGGCCACCTTTTTATGCAAAACAAAGGCCTTGGTAAGAGGGGAAAACTCAGGCATGATCCTCTGAGAAGAAGTATAGAAGAGGAATTTGCAAAGCCAATACAATAAAAAAGAAAAGAATTTTTTATCAGTCACAGGGTCTTCTCTTTTGTTCTCAATCTTGACAAAGTCATTATAGGATGAGTTCAGAGGGGGGAGTGAAAAAGGGGTTTTGAGGTCAGGATAGTTTGGACCAATGGGAGTACCAATAGGGGATAATCCTAACAGATGGCAGATGTCAAGGACAGTAGGAGCCATTATCCCACATCTAAATTAGAAGAAATTGAAAGCAGAATTCCAAAAACAAAGAGCAGTAGGTATTAAAAATGGGTCTTCTGAAATGGTGAACTTGGACAGTTGAAGGACGTTGAAGAGGCAAAGCTCTTGAAGATCCAGAGCTCTAGCAGGGACGACCCGATCATACCATTCCTCCCAGTCTGGCCTTACTGTGGGCCAGCAGCGATGGGGTCGGTTCATCCTCCAACTTCCCCAATCAAGACCGCCTTCATAAATGAGGCAATGATCCTCCAGACGCGGATACAGAGCTGGAAGCTCAGTGGGGACCTCTTTAAAAATAGGCCCAAGCACATATTCTTGTTGTTCATAGCGACGGGGAATGAAGATGCACCCATCAATAGCACTTTTCTCACCAGCCTTGTATTTCTCACACTTTTCAGCAATGATCCTTTTTAAGGTTACAAATGGACTCACATGCTCCACGACCGGTATCTTCAAGGAGGAATAAGCCATTGACAGGAGTTTTCAGAAGACGAAGTTGAGAAATAGGGTAAGGGAAAGGAGAAGTCAATAAAGATGAAGGGTTTGTGTGTTGGGCGAGCAAGTGAATTACAAGCACGAAATAAAAAGGGTTTTTAAACCTTTCTATCCAAAAAATACCCAATCGTTAAATGGGTAGAGTTCATAAAAAAGTACTGAAGGTATGGATGCGAAAAGTTTCTCTCAATGTTGATAATTTGGGAGGGAAACGTATCTCAAATACTTATATTGGCTTCGAAATCAAATATTTGGCTTCGAAGCCAAGCTTTGGCTCCAAAATCAAGTGACAAACATCCAGCTAGAGCTTCGAAAGCAGGAAGTTGACTTCGAAGCACCTTTCACACCTAAGACTATAAGAGTGCTCAGGTATTTGTTTATTTTAAGAGGATTAAAGACCTGCTTTTAGGTTTCTTGTTAAAAGTAAAATCCTTCGAAGTAAAATTTGAAATACTCTGCAGTTATAATTTGTTTGTTATAGACTTCAAAGTGACATAAAACCAATATTTGGTTAAGCAGTGAAAGACACAAAGGGACTCACTCTTTTAGAATAAAATAGTGCAATCCTTAAGGGAAGTTTCCATACTTCGGAAAATGTAGACTGTTTATTCGAAGCAAAAATAGTTGATTCGAAGATGTTGATTGTGTTAACCATATGATTGGAAAGAAAAAACCTAAGGCAAAGGTTGTCAATTACACTCCATATGTTGGGGAAGTTCAAATTAGGTCTCCAGTATTTCATTGGATATGTTCAAATCAGGTTTCGAAGGACAAAATTGGTGAATTCGAAGCTCTGATTTTGTTTGTTTTGGACAAATAGAATAAAATCAGACCATGCCGAATAAAGAAAAGGAAAATTTAGCTTTACTAAGATGAAAGTAATTATATCAGAAAGCCTTTTTGGCTACATATTCAATTTCGTAAAAATAAGGAATAGAGAACATGACAAGGTCATGGAATTTGTTCCAACTGTGGTCAATGAATTTCTATTCCTTTTTTGTTCTATCTTCTATCCTCTCCAAGCTAGGTTGCTGAAGCTGATATGCTCTTATTTGATAAAAAAGTTGTTCGGCTTTTATTTCGAACTCTGTTTCCTTCAATCCTTGTTCCATCTCATCCATATCCAAGTCATCCCAGTATGCAGAGTCTTTATTCTTGAAATCATTATATTCGTCGATAAGGTTCTCTGCTTCATACTAGGTGTGAATTCGACAGGCTGAGATTTTGTCCAAAGATTGAGTGGTAGCCAAAGAAGTTTGGTGCCAATGAAGAAGCAGTGGGAGTTGATCCAAAAACATCTGAAGCTCTGCTTGGGCAATAGGGTTGGGGACATGACCCTGGGTCATAACATCACAAGCCCATCGAAAGTTCTTAAGAGGAACATCACCCTCAAGAACATTGAAGGGCAAGTGAGAAAAGGCCGCAAGCAGAAGCTCAGCTTGATATCGCTCAAATATAGTGGGGGGAGCTGGAGGTTCATAGAAAGGAAGAAACTGATTCTCAAAGAGAGTAAGTCTCAGTTCTTCCATCCAGTGAGGGTTTTGAGGAAGAGGAGCCGCAGGAGGATCCATCTCAAAAGAAGAAGGGAACTGGGTGTTGTTTACACATTCAAGCCAGTCAGAAGAGCAAAATTTCACCCTCTGGGCTAAGAATGACGGGTTGTACCCTTGTGCTTCCTCTGAACGACGAGTGGCTTGCACTATCTTCGTAGGCATGGAGGATGTGTACCATGCTATAAGTAAGTCGTCTTCCAAACTGCGTCGGCGATTGATGGATATATACGGGTAAATCACCAAGCTCCAAGCGAAATGAGGGAAAGATAAAGGATCAACGAATTCGACGAATCGATGATTAATTCGCTCTCTCAGCTTGGATTCCCCAGGTTTTGACTAGCTTTCCCAACCAGAAGCCTTAGAAGAAGAAAAAGAAGCCGCAGCCTCATCCTACGCAGAAGGTTTTGGGTTAGAAGAAGAGCTTCCGATATTCATGTTTGCAAAGTTTTGGGCTAAAGAATTATGAACAATAGGTTCGTAATCCAAAGGTCGATAGTTTGCAAAAACTTCTATGACTTGAATATATGGAGATGGATAGGTGTGGCTAATAGATGCATGAAAATTCTTTCGAGGGCGAACATCATTCTAACAACTCCTTGTATGCTTGATCTATGTTAAAGAAGGTTTGTTTGGCTATGCGAGCTGTATCAGTCTTTTTGAATGCTTAGATAGTGGGAAATGTTCAAGGAATAAAAAAGAATTTAATGCAGTCGGTTACAGTTCTAAGAAGGTGCAAAACCCATACATGTCCTGGGACGTGGGTAAAGTGCTTCGATCCACTAATATCACCAAGTATTGGGTATATTAGTGCGGGAGGTAATGTTGGTTGCATAATTTGTATAAGCCAATTGTAAATTGACACGTGGCATGAAAAGGGCAATTTGGGGAGGTAATATAAGTTGCCAACCATAGTCAGACACGTGTCAACCCATACTGGTAATAATGGGTCTGCGTAGCACTGGAATAATCAAAGGATATAAGGTGATGTGGCTTAACGGTTATTCACAAGGTTCAAATTCAAAATCATGAGGGAAGCCTAATTGTAAACATGGCGTAGTGGGGCTGACTGTGAGAAAGCATGATCAGCGATCATGGAGGGACATTTCTACGGTTAGAAGTCCACTTCAACGGTTATCATTAAGAAGTATACATGGCAGAGAAGGCCCTGGAAAGGAGGATCCAGACTCAGATCAAAAAGCCAGTTTTATCTACTTTATTTTCCTTTCCAGTTTTTACAGTTCTTTACATTTTTGTATTTCAAATTCCTATATTGTATTTCATTCATAGGAGTAGTTTCGAATAGCTTGTTGTTGTAAACCTCTACGAGGCTGGGTCAAATCATTGTAAGTGTCTTCATTTTTACTTAATGAAATTCTGCGATTTTTTTCACTTAATTGTTGTTTACTAAATTCTTCTAAACAAGCCACAAGTAAAAATCCTCTTCATTAAGGCTGAAAGAACTAAAACACAATCGTCTGATAATTAGTTGGTAATTAATCTTCTGTAAGGACTGATTGATCCTTGTTGGCACACTTAAAATTACAATACTAGCCTTCGAAAGCCAAAAAGCCAACAGTTCTGTTCTGTTGTCACTTTTAAGTGACTTTCTGTTGTCATAGATCCATTGACCCTCTGATGTCTGGTGTGAAGCAAAGTGAAGTATGGAGCTAAGTGCTACAATATTGTGGGAGTCACGTTTAGAATTTGTACGAGCCACCTCTTGAGTCTATACATCTCTTTTTTGTTTCGTGCCATGGTTATGATTATTTGTTTATATGATTTCTGCACTATACCTTTGCTATTTAAAATGATTTATGTATTTCTATTATCGAACAAATCTCTGTTTAGCCCAAATAATTATCCATGGTGATTTTTATATCCTTATACTCTCAGTATAATATTTTTCACTCTACCATATGTTTGTAGTTGTTAACCACTTTTAGGTGACGTGTCAGGACCAGTGCATGGGATAGGCACTAGGCACTTTGTAGTCATAGTTCAACTTTGGCAATGTAAATAAATAGAAACTCTAGTGTATATGTTTTTGTTATAATTAAATTAAGATTTGGATAATCTTTTATTTTACTTTGCTACATAATTATTTTGTTATGACCTCTGTTACTGTTTGTCGCAACGCCAAACCTCCGAGTACCAAGTTTGGGTCATGACAACTGCTATCATGGCTAGGGATTAAGGTCTGGGTTTTCTTCTTCTTCTTTTTTTTTTTTTTTCCTCTTGTTTTTTGTTTGATGTTTGGTTGTGTGATAAGTCCATCGATGCTTGATTGTGGCTTACCCTCTGTGGTTGAAATCTATGTTTTTATGCTAGACATATTCTATTATCGAACTCTTATGATCAGCGTCTAATTTGCAGTGCAATCTTTGCGTCTAGATATTTTCAAAGTTTTTCTACTGGGTTTTCTTTATTGATTTTTACTTTGTATGGTGTAAGTTCATTTTGTTCGATGGACTCATTATGTAAGTGCCATTTTGCTGATCTTAATGAAAATTTCTCCTATTTCAAAAAAAAAAAACTATTGACAATATTGCTAATAAAGTGTGTACAAAATTGCAAAGAAATATATATTAAAGATGTGTAACAAATTGTATAAAAATAAAAATTTTTATCATTCTATTTTTTATTTTAGATAGCCTAATGGCTTATTAACATGACACATTTGTGATAAAGTGCTATTAATAATATCTACCAAATGTATATGAACTTGACCACCTAAATCACTCTCAATCTCTTTTCTTTTGAACTATATCCCCTTTATCTTTGGATCTCCACTCCCACCAACTGATCCTTTAGCATTCTCACATTTTTTTGACAGCCCTTCCACCATCTTTCTTTTCCTCGCTACCTCTTACTTCTAGCCGTTCATTTTCATAATTGTCAAGGATATGATAGGGAGAGGTAAAAAGAGTTGTTCAAGCTCGAGATAAGCAGGAGAGTGTGGCTGCAGGAGTAGGCGGTGGCTAGGCTATTTTGGGGGTGGATGTAGAGCTCGGGTAAGAGGTAGCTAGGAATGGCACTATGTAAGCAAACATTCTCTTTGTCCCTCCTAAGTCGAGTAGACATACAAATCAAATCAAATTGAATGTCTCTATTCTCATGCAATCCAAACTTTAAGGACATCTAGGTAATTTCACCAAAGCAAATATCTAAAAATAATGGGAAATTCTATTTTCACATATCTACTTATCTCAGTGTATATTATTTCTCAATGCGCATATTTATTACTTTGATTATTAATTATTTTTCTCAATCTACATACTAAATGTTTCAATTATAGCCTTTGCTCGTATCATTGTACACACACACACTATTTCAACTCTTCTTCCACACTCTTGTTGAAAATTATAGACCTACGGCTACAGTTCCATTCCAAACAAAAAAGACCACGGTCAAGTTGCACAATCAAAGTGAAGATCACAGTCCTCCATTGAAAACCATAGTCCTTCATTGAAGACCTTTATTCCATTGGAAACCCCATTAAAAACCTTCCATTGACAACACCATTAAAGACCCTCCATTGCATTATTGAAGGTGAGGCATCTCCTGTTTTCCATTTCGTGATTGTATTCACCATTTTATTTTAAAACTTGACTAAACAATCAAACTTGACTATGATCTAATAAAAGTTGTGTTGGAAAATAGCTTTGGAGGTTTTGAAAAAATCCTTATTTTTTGCTAACTTTGAGCATTAATTAAGGTGGGACTCAATTGTTATTTTGAACGTTACTAATTGGGTTCAAGTTTAATGCCTCGTAGTGAATAAATTCAAGTATTTGGTTGCTCAAAACCATTTCGGATGAATGAGAATTCAACGCACGTTTTCGGGTTGGGTTCGTGGAAATAAATTTAGGTGGGTTTCCTACATATTTGTGAAATGTGTTTGTTCCACATTAGAAAGGCTTAAAGTTTTGAATGGGTTTATATACCTTAGCTTGGGATACTTGAGATGGGCCCCAAGGTGTACCCAAGTTTGTGGAAGGGTGAGGTTATGGATAAAGTGGGCTTGACCCAAAACAAAAACCAACTGTGTGCGCCACTGCCTGCTGTCCAGTCGGGCGGGCTGGCCTTGGGCGCGGGTGCGTGGTGTGAGGTTAGGTTGGGCTTGTCTGGACCAATATTTATTTATTTTTTGGGCCAAAAACCTTTGTAAATTATTTATTTATTTTTATTTTTGGTTTCAAAAATTCAAAATAAATTGGTCCGGATTTTTCCTTCACTCAAACAGATCCCTAACAAGTTCAAACCCACCCGAACAGGTTCAAAGGGTTCAAAATAGGTTCATACCTATTAGATTTCAAACCAAACAGATTTTTTATCTGTTGAATCTGTCCGAACAGTTGCTTATCTGTTGGCACCTGTTTGGAACAACCATCATTTCTCCTATAAATAGTCTACTTCCTGCAATTCATTTGGTATCGAAAATTTTCCAAACTTCTTCCGTTTCTTCTTCTATTCGTCCTCCTATGCTCCTGCATCTGTTTTGCATTTAATTTTTAAGAAGAAAGAGAAAGAGTCACATGAGAGTTTTGGTTTGCCAGACTTGATTTTGTAGTGCTGCAAATTTAAGTGTTAGTCGTTGCATCCTGGGAAGTAGATGCCGGCTAAAACTCGAAGCACCGGAGTAAGGGCGAAATCTACTTTAAGAAAATTGTGTTCAACACAAGTCTCGACTTTAATTTCTGTAAGCATTTAATTTGGAATTTAATTTACATAATTATTTTCTGAATTATTTTATTTTGTTGTTTATTTATTTACATATTTAATTTACACACACACACACACACCGCTGGGTGTAACAATCTTAAAGTAGACTTCCATTTTATTTATTTTTGTGTTAGATAGACGAATATTTTGTTTCAGAAAATTAAATGGTAGCCATATACTATTTAATTTCTTAAATAGTAGTAATATACTGTTTAATAATTTCTTTCATAACATAATAGTAATATACTGTTTATCATTGGAATTTTGTTACAAAATATTTATTATGTATATTTTGTGTGTAAATTCTTTCTTGTATAATTTTGTGATTGGTGTATTATTATTTTGTCATAATTATGACAACTAAAATAAACAGTACAGAGATTGTTATTACTCAAACCCCTCTATCTATTATGCTAGTGATGACTCCGATAGTACCGGTAAATTATGGGGAGAAGCCAGAAAAATTCAATAGAAATGATTTTAAAAGATGGCAACAAAAAATGATGTTTTATCTTACCACATTGAATTTGGCTCGCTTCATCCATGAAAAAGCGCCGGCACTGGACGAGGGAGAAATTGATCAGCAAGTGGTTGCCGTAGTCGATGCATGGAAACATGGTGATTTTCTAGGTCGGAATTATATCCTCAATGGATTGGACAATACACTGTACAATGTGTATAGTGTCAAAAGCACTGTTAAGAACTGTGTGAATCTCTAGATCATAAGTATAAGACAGAGGACGTCGGTACAAAGAAATTTGTTGTCGGCCGTTTTTTGGATTTTAAAATGATGGATTCCAAGATAGTTATTAGCTAGGTTCAAGATATCCAACTAATTCTCCATGACATACATGCGGAATGAATGGTTCTCAGTGAATCTTTCCAAGTAGCGGCAATTATTGAAAAATTGCCACAATTCTGGAAAGAATTTAAGAATTATCTGAAGCATAAGTGCAAGGAGATGAAATTGGAGGAACTGATAGTGCGATTCAGGATTGAGGAGGATAACCATGGTTCCGACAAGAAGTCAGGAAACCATGTCATGTAGGCTAAAGCAAATGTTGTGGAACATGGACAAGGGTCAAAGTTCAATAACAAGAAGAGGAAGCATGATGACAATGGTCCCAAACAAGGATCCATTAGAAATATCAAAGGGATCAACAACGGGTTCAACAAGAGGATCAAAGGCAAGTGTTTTGTGTGCGGCAAAGATGGGCATCGCACTAAGGATTGTCATGTTCGCAAGGACGGAGGGAGTTCAAGCAAAAAGCCAACACAAGCTAACATAGCCGAGGATTTTTATCTTTCCGATGGAGTGACATAAATCAATCTTGCTGCAATAGTCTCTGAAGCAAATTTGGTGGGCAATCCCAAGGAGTGGTGGGTAGATACTGGAGCAACCCGCCATATCTGTGCAAATAAGAAGATGTTCACAACCTACAAAGTGGTGGGAAGTGGGAAACATCTTTTTATGGAAAACTCCTCCACTTTAATTGTGGAAGGACAAGGAAAGATTGTGCTGAGAATGACCTCGGGAAAAGAACTCACTCTTAACAATGTACTCCATGTGCCAAAAATTCATAAAAATTTGATTTTCTGGGTCATTGTTGATTAAGAATGGGTTTAAATTAGTCTTTGAATCTGACAAGGTTGTACTCTCTAAGAGTGGCATGTATGTAGGGCGAGGTTATATGAGTGATGGGCTTTTTAAGCTCAATGTAATAACTGTTGTACCCAATCTGGTTTTTAATAATAAGAACACATCTTCTATTCATATTGTTGAGTCGTATTTTTTATAGCATAATAGATTAGGACATGTTAATTTTAATTCTTTACGTAGACTTGTTGCTTTAGAATGTTTACCCAACTTAGAGTTTGATCCTAATCATAAATGTGAGATTTGTGTTGAGGCAAAACTCATTAAGGCATCATTTAATAAGGTAGAAAGAAATACTGAACTTCTAAGTTCAATTTACACATATATCTATGATTTAAAATTTGTTCAAACTAAAGGAAATAAGAAGTACTTTATTACTTTTATTGATAATTACACTCGATATTGCTATGTTTACTTATTGAGAAGTACAAATGAAGCCTTATAAGCTTTTAAGCAATATAAACTTGAGGTTGAAAATCAACTTGGCAAAACTATTAAGATAGTGAGGAATGACAGAGGTGGTGAGTATGATGCAGCATTTGAGGAATTTTGTTCTAAACGTGGTATTATTCACCAAACCACTGCACCCTATTCTCCCCAGTCAAATGGAGTTGCTGAGAGAAAGAATCGAACTCTTAAAGAGATGATGAATGCTATGTTGATTAGTTCAGGGCTACCTCAGAACTTATGGGGGGAGGCGATTTTGTCTGCTAACTTTATCCTTAACAGGGTACACCATAAGAAAATTAATCAAACACCTTATGAATTGTGGAAAGGTCGACGACCTACCTACAATTACCTCAAAGTGTGGGAGTGTTTGGCCAAGGTGGCAGTCCTTAGTCCTAAAACGACTAAGATAGGACCAAAAACCGTTGATTATGTATTCATTGGTTATGCAAATAATAGTAGTGCATACAGATTTTTAGTTCATAGATTTGAAAATCCTGATATGCATATAAATACTATTATTGAGTCAAGGAATGCGTCGCTTTTTAAACACATTTTTCCTTGCAAGAAAACTGGAGAGAAAAGTTCAAATAGAAGAACTTTCGATACTGCTATGGGTAGTAGTGAAGACCACAATGATAATGAAGTAGGTGAACCTATACGTAGCAAGAGGGCTAGGATCCCTAAATCATTTGGTCCAAATTTTTTGACATACCTGTTAGAAAATGTGCCTCAAAACTTAAACGAAACAATGTCAAGTCCTGAAGCTCCATTATGGAGAGAGGCTGTGAATAGTGAAATTGAATCAATATTGCAAAATCATATTTGGGAACTGGCGGATCTTCCATCAGGGTGTAAACCTCTTGGATATAAGTGGATATTCAAGAGAAAAATG
This sequence comes from Camellia japonica, assembly GCA_030407325.1. Taxonomy (NCBI): domain Eukaryota; kingdom Viridiplantae; phylum Streptophyta; class Magnoliopsida; order Ericales; family Theaceae; genus Camellia; species Camellia japonica. Next base: position 67,024,960 of record JAPPVO010000024.1, read on the forward strand.
AAAGCAAATGGTTCAATAGATAAATAAAAGACTAGGCTTGTTGTTAAGAGATATAGACAGAAGAAAGGCCTTCATTATTTTGACACCTATTCACCAGTAACAAGAATAACATCTATTCGCATATTAATTGCGATTGTAGCCTTATATAATCTAGAAATACATCAAATGGATGTTAAAACAGCTTTTTTGAATGGCGAGTTAGATGAGGAAATCTATATGGAACAACCGGAAGGGTTTCAAGTTCCTGGCCAAGAGAAAAAGGTTTGTAAACTTGTCAAATCCCTTTATAGATTAAAACAAGCTCTGAAACAATGGCATGGAAAATTTGATCACGCTATGCTTTCGGATGGTTTTAAGATAAACAAATGTAACAAATGCGTCTATTTTAAAAGCACAGACAAAGGCTATGTCATAGTTTGTCTTTATGTGGATAACATAATCATTATTGGAAGCAATAATAACATGATTAAATCCACAAAGAAAATGTTGAACAAAAAGTTTGACATGAAAGATTTGGGAGTAGCAGATGTAATTCTAGGAATAAAAATTACTAGAACATCTGAAGAATGTGTTTTTTCTCAGTCTCACTATGTTGAGAAGATTCTAGAGAAATTTGGAAAGTATGACGATTGTCCTGCTAAAACGCCTGTTGACATTAGTCTTCATTGGTCAAAAAATACAAGTGCAAGCATATCACAATTAGAGTACTCTCGGATAATCGGAAGCTTGATGTACTTAATGAATTGCACTAGGCCAGATATAGCCTATGCTGTAAGCAAATTGAGTAGGTACACAAGTAATCCAGGGTTCGATCATTGGAAAACAATAATTAGGGTACTTAGGCATCTAAGACATACCCAGAATTTTGGTTTACATTATACCAAATATCCAGCAGTACTCAAGGGGTACAATGATGCAAATTGAATATTGGATACTAAAGACTCAAAATCCACTAGTGGATACGTCTTTACCCTGGGAGGTACTGCAGTCTCTTAGAAATCCCCTAAACAGACATGCATAGCAAGGTCGACAATGGAATCTGAGTTTATCGCATTAGATAAAATAGGAGAAGAAGTAGAATGGCTTCATAATTTCTTAGAAGACATTCCAATGTGACATAAACTTGTGCTAGCTATATGCATTCACTGTGATAGTGAAACAACAATAGGACGGGCGCAAAATCATATGTATAACGGTAAGTCTCGACACATTCGTCGAAGACATAATACCGTTAGGCATTTGCTCTCACATGAAATAATATCCATAGAATATGTAAAGTCAAAGGAGAATATTGCGGATCCATTGGCTAAAGGGCTAGCCAGAGAGCAAGTGTACCATTTATTGAGGGGAATGGGATTAAAGCCTATTATTTAAAAGTCGCTATAATGGCAACCCAACCTAGTTGACTGGAGGTCCTAAGATCTAAGTTCAAAGGGACAACCGAATTATGAATGACTTCACGTATCATTAAGGAGGTTTTCTTCTACCCATTTCTATGATAAGAAGAGTGATACCTGCAACGTTAGTAGGATAAGCTTTGCTTTTAATGATTCTTATAGCTTAGACATCCAAGTGGGGTATGGCAGGATACTCTTAATTAGAAATCACCTATATGAGTGTGAACTGGGCCGATTCTGTGAGAATTGAGAAGGCTAAATTCTCTAGAGCACTCATGAATTACCAAGCGTTGTTCAAGGCCAAAATGAACACAATCGTAAGAACCAAACTGTGTCTACGGATACACTATGTGTAGTCTATTGTCTTGGCTTACACAAATAGCTGAACAGTTTAAGGCATCGCATCCACTGGTTAGCCAGTAAGTCCGATAGGCTTTTACTAGAGAAGGTTCAAAGCCAAAAACTACCTATCTCGATGTGGTGTTGTAACAACCCTCGTACTGGTTACCGATAAACCACTGAATTATATACTGATTACTGCTAAACTGAACCGAAAATGACTGATGATTGAAGGAATTGAGTTACTGAATAAACCGATTGAAATTGGAACTGAATTTGAATAAGTTCATTTATTGAATTGCATGTTGCATCGGTTTGATTTGTTAATTATCTGTTTATGTTTATGTGTTTAAACTGCTAATTGAAGGCCTTATCGGCGGCCGAATGGAGAACCGTTTAGTGTTTTGTAATCGGTAGAATATTTGTGATTTAATGGTATAATTATCTGAAAATTGATTAGGAATGATTAAATTAGATTTAAATGAGTTAATTGCCAAGTTCAACTTATTTACGAAATTGCCATTGAGTGGCTTTTGTTTATTCTTATTATTGATTGAGCCTTACACTTAGAGAAACATTTGATCAGCCTATTTCTTGCTTCAACCGAATTTAGAGAGAGTGAGAAGGGAGAGAGAGTTGATTTCATCTTGTATGTTGGCTTGCTCTTGAGGTTTTGCTTGAAGACTTGTAATTTTGGAAGAGTAATTGCATAATCTAGCTTCCTTACCTTGAGATTGAAGACTTAGGTAAGAAATTTAAGTCTCCATTGTTGTCCTTAAACTTGTTCTTGCATGATCCATGCTCCATTGTAGGATCAAACCATGATTTAGTTCATAAATGTTGAATTAGGACTCCATTGTTGCATGCATGTAAGATTTGATGAGTTTGAATTGATTTCATGGCAAAATGGTGCATGCATGTTCACATTTTTGTATAAGTCCATGTTTTCACTTTGTTTTCAAAGATTTGAGCTCTTGATTTTGGTTGATTTTGATCATGCATTTCATGTTTTGAAAGTGTTCTTGAAAATGGGTTTGATAATGGCTTTAATTGACCAACCCTTGGCCCTTGCATGTGCAAATTAGCTTTTGAAACTTGTTATTCATTGTATTGGGATGTATTTTCCAGAATTTGGGGCCAAGAGGTTGAGTTTTGGATGTTTGAATGCTTAGTTCGAACTTGGGAGACAAATCTGGAAATTCCAGATTTGGCTTCCTCGCTCGAGCGAAGGATTCCTCGCTCGAGCGAGCCCTTTGGTTTTGCAAGCTCGCTCGAGCGAGCATCGAGCGTGGTATCGCGCGTAAAATCGAGCATCCAGTACTTTTACTGTTCATCAGTTCGCTCGAGCGAAGGATTGTTCGCTCGAGCGAAGCCTTTGATTTTGGAAGCTCGCTCGAGCGAAGGAAGGCTCGCTCGAGCGAGGAGCCTATTTTCAGCAACTTTTGAAAAATGCCTTCCAACTGTATTTTTGCATCCTCATCCCATTCTAGGCATTCTTAGGCCTAGTTTAAGACATCTTAATGAGGATTTAGACGTAGAACCACACCGAGGAAATTTAAGGATTCAATTATCATCCTTCCCGACTGTTAAACTTAGTGTGCGTTCTATTTGTTAACTGTTTAGGGTTGGCGACTGGAGAGACGCGCTCTAGCACATTGTAGCCCAATCACTGTGAGTAACGATTGTATAAAGATATGTTCAAAATGGTTATCTTTTGAATACTGAACTGAACTGTTTACTGAACTGATATTATTTACTGAATGAATGTATGTCCTTTATTTCTGAACTGTACTGTGGCATCCTTAGCACTACTGTTACTGACTGTTACTGTTACAGAGATCTCTGTCGGTTCCCTTGTGGAACCATACTGTTTACTGAATGACTGGCCATCATTACTGTTCGGTCTTTTGACCTACTGTTACTGTTATGCTAATGGATGTACCACATATGACTGTTTATTGTACTGAACGACTGTAATACTGATTGAAATAATGAACTGTTTTCATTACTGTAAGGACATTACATTCTTAACCTCTTTATACATTATGTTATTCACTGGGCTTTAGCTCACTGCTCATATATATATGTAGGTGTACAGGCACCGGACCAGAGCTAGAAGCGTCGGGGTTGATTCCAGTTTTGTCAGCCAGCCTATGTGCCTCACTGTGAGGTTCCGTGTTGCCATGTTATGGCTTTGGGATTTTTTTTTTTGTTTTAGTTTTTCCCATCGGTCTCCTCACTGTTTGTATTACCGTATAGACCGTCTACTGTTGTACTGTACTGTTATTGAGGGATTAAGTCCCTGTACTGAATGTTTATGTATGATTGTATAGACTTTACTGTTCTAAACCGTATGAATGCATGAAAAATGTTTTTGGCATACAGATGTTCACAGCTCAATGGACACTAGTTATTTACTGTATTGGCTTCCGCCAGGCCCTGAACTCTGTTATACTGTATTACTGTTAAGCAGGCCTTCGGTAATCACGGATTACTGGCCGGTTACGGTGCTAAACCCATAGGGCCGGGTTTGGGTCGTGACAGAGTGGTATCAGAGCGATACTTAACCACGAGTTATACCGCACACACGTGTCCAAATGAGCTATAGGGTGTCCTAGAAAAGCAATTAGGGCATCTCATGAATTTGAAAAGTGTGTGCTTATGACTGATTGATTAAGTGTTAAATGTTAAACTGTCTAATTGTACAACTGCCTATAATGATAACTGTTATAACTGTTTATAGTGAAATGGATAACATAAACACTGCAAATGAAACTGGATCATCATCCTCTGAGGCCAGAATGGCCAGACTTGAACTAATGATGGGCTGATAATTGAAAGACTGGATCAACAACAGAACCAACCGCCCCCACCTCCTCCTCCTCCGGTGCAACCGGAACCGAATGTGCAAAATGTGAATGCAAATGAGGAGGATATTATTGCTCTTACCCAGAAATTCAGCAAGCTAAAACCGCCATCCTTTCAGGGAGGCCTTGAACCATTGAAGGCTGAAGCTTGGGTACTTGAAACAGAAAAATTGTTTGAAGTGTTTCCGTGCTCCGAAGCCAACAAAGTATTGTTAGCAACCTTCACCCTTCAAGAAGAAGCAAGAAGGTGGTGGATGTTGACCCGCGATGCAAATGCTATTATGACTTGGGCTCAGTTCAAGGAGTCCTTCTTTGAAAAGTACTTTCCCCAGTGCATCAGAGACAGAAAAGTGACTGAGTTTGAACAACTGAAACAGGGCAAAATGTCTGTTGCCGAGTATGAGAAGAAATTTACCGAACTTGCTAGGTATGCACCACACATGGTGGATACCGATTATAAGAAGGCCAGGAGATTTGAAGGCGGCCTTAGTGTTGCTATCAGGACCGAATCAACATGTTGAAAATTGCCAACTTATGTGGGTGTTCTCGACGGGCATTGATGGCCGACGAATATTGCAGCAGTGAAAACTGAAACACCAACAACTGAGTGGCAAGGAAAAGGCAGGGTTTCAAATTTAAGAAAGGCAAGCATAACTCTGCAAACAAGAAACAGAATACGGGGTCGACAACTAGCCCCAGCCAAGGGAGTGGATTTACTCCACCCTGCTCCATATGTGGCAACAAGCACAAAGGGGTTTGCTATCAGATTTCTGGAGCTTGTTTCAGGTGTGGCAAGGTGGGCCACAGAATTAAAGACTGCCCTTCTGCTCCACCAGCCAGTAGTAAAGCTGCACCGAGCGTAGCAGCATCAAATGTAGCACCGAAGCCTAACCCCAAAGCTACCGGGAAAGAGCCTATGAGGCAGGGCCGAGTGTTTGCCCTAGTACCGGGAGATGTGCAGAATACCGAGACTGTTGTGTCAGGTATCCTCTCTATCTGTGCTCAAAATGCATATGTATTGATTGATTCGGGGTCTACACATTCTTATGTGTCGCATGCTTTCTCACGAAAATTGAATAGACCCTTAGAACCTATGAATTACTTGTTAGCGTATCATCACCTGTTGGGGGATCCATGACATGTGCATATATGTATCCTGCTTGTGAGATTATTGTTGGGGATATGCATTTGTTTATTGATTTACTGCCATTGAATATCGATCATTTTGATGTAATATTGGGGATGGATTGGTTACAAAAATATCATGCTACTATCGATTGTGTGACCAAACAAGTAGTTTTCCGCCCACCGGGTTTACCGGAATTTGTGTTTAATGGGATTGGAGTAGTACCCCCACCGTATCTGATTTCTTCTGTAAAGCTGTAGACTGATTAGAAAGGGGTGTAAAGGATATCTGTGTTCTGTACTGACTGTGCCTACTGATGATAGTGTTAAAACTGATGTGAATTGTATTCCTATAGTCAGAGAATTCCCAGATGTGTTTCCAGATGATTTGCCAGGGGATTTGATTGACAGGGAAATTGAATTTACTGTGGATGTGATTCCGGGTACACAGCCGATATCGAAAGCTCCTTACAGAATGGCTCCAACTGAACTGAAGGAATTGAAAGTGCAATTGCAGGAACTGTTAGACAAGAAGTTTATCAGACCCAGTACTTCACCGTGGGGTGCACCTGTTTTGTTTGTGAAGAAGAAAGATGGCTCACTGAGACTGTGCATCGATTACCGCGAACTGAACAAGGTAACTGTAAAGAATAAATATCCGTTACCGCGTATTGATGATTTATTTGACCAGTTACAGGGTGCACAAGTGTTTTCCAAGATTGATCTTAGATCGAGGTACCATCAACTGAAGGTTAAACCGGGAGATATTGATAAGACTGCTTTTAGAACAAGGTATGGACATTATGAATTTTTAGTTATGCCGTTCGGAGTCACGAATGCCCCAGCTGCATTTATGGACCTTATGAACAGAATTTTTAAACCGTACCTTGATGATTTCATTGTAGTATTTATTGATGACATACTGATTTATTCTAAGACTGTTGAGGAACATGAACACCATCTAAGACTTGCCCTACAGACCTTAAGAGAACAGAAACTGTATGCTAAACTGTCTAAATGTGAATTTTGGCTTAATCATGTGATGTTTTTGGGGCATGTTATTAGCAAGGATGGAATTTCTGTTGATCCGCAGAAAATTGAAGCAGTAGTGAACTGGCCTAGACCAACAAACGTGACTGAAGTTCGAAGCTTTTTGGGATTGGCTGGTTATTACAGGAGATTTGTCAAAGATTTCTCCAAGATTGCCTTACCATTGACTCAGTTGACACAGAAGGGGACATCATTTGACTGGACTGACCAGAGGGAACAGCGTTCCAAGAATTGAAAACCCGACTTGTGACTGCACCGATCCTTACTCTACCCTCAGGTACGGATGGTTATACTGTATTTAATGATGCTTCTCATAAGGGTTTGGGATGTGTTTTAATGCAGAATGGGAGAGTTATTGCTTATGCTTCCCGACAGTTGAGACCGCATGAAAAGAATTACCCAACCCATGATCTTGAACTTGCTGCAGTGGTTTTTGCATTGAAAATTTGGCGTCACTATTTGTATGGGGCAACATGTGAAGTTTATACCGACCACAAGAGTTTGAAATATTTCTTCACACAGAAAGAACTGAATGAGACAGCGGAGATGGCTTGAACTGATCAAAGATTATGACCTACAGATTCTGTATCATCCGGGAAAGCCAATACCGTTGCCGATGCTTTGAGCCGAAATCGATTGGGAACATAGCCTGTTTGCTGACTGGACAGAAAGAATTGCTTTGTGACATTGAAAAGTCTGAAATTGAAATTGTTTTGAAAGAACAAGGTGGAACCTTAGCTGCCATTACTGCCCAACCAGCATTGATTGAAGAGATTAAGGAGAAACAGCAACTGGATGATTATTTGAAGAAAATCATCGAAGAGAAAGATTCAAAACCGAGACCGGGGTTCAAATTTGACAACAATGTACTGAAATTTCAAGATAGACTGTGTGTACCAAATGACACTGAATTGAAAAGAAGAGTTCTCCAAGAAGGCCACAGTTCGAAGTTTTCTATCCACCCGGGGAATACGAAAATGTATCAAGATCTGAAACAGAATTTCTGGTGGCCGGGAATGAAGAAAGAAATTGCCGACTTTGTGTCTAAGTGTCTTCATTGCCAACAAGTCAAAGCTGAACATCAGCGACCCGCCGGATTACTGCAACCCTTACCCATACCAGAGTGGAAATGGGAGCATATCACGATGGATTTTATCGTTGGGTTACCTCGCTCCAGGAAAGGTATGGATTCTATTTGGGTTATTGTTGATAGACTGACTAAATCTGCACACTTCCTACCTGTCAAGACAATCTATAATGCGGATAAATTGGCTGTTATCTATATTGATGAAATTGTTAGACTGCACGGAGTGCCTGTGTCTATTGTTTCTGACAGGGATTCGAAGTTTACATCGAGGTTCTGGCAAAGCCTACAGACTGCATTGGGTACTGAATTGAGGCTGAGTAGTGCCTATCATCCTCAGACAGATGGACAGTCAGAAAGGACCATCCAAACTTTAGAGGATCTACTGAGAATGTGTGTCCTTGATTTCCAAGGGAACTGGGAAAGTCATTTGCCATTGGCTGAATTCGCCTACAACAACAGCTACCATTCGAGCATTGGTATGGCGCCTTTCGAGGCATTGTATGGCAGAAAGTGTAGATCTCCAATTTGCTGGGCAGAAGTTGGGATGGGCCGTTGCTTGGGCCCGAGATTGTGTATGAGACGACTGAAAAGATCAAACTGATACAGCAAAGATTGAAAACTGCACAGAGTAGACAGAAAAGTTATGCGGATGTTAGAAGACGGGATAGAGAGTATGAAGTGGGTGATCACGTGTTTGTGAAAGTGACACCAATGAAAGGCCAGACTCGTTTTGGAGTCAAAGGCAAATTAGCGCCGCGGTATGTCGGACCGTATGAGGTGATTGAGAAAATCAATCCGGTGGCGTATCAAGTTGCACTTCCTCCTGAAATGGAGCATATGCATAACGTCTTCCACATTTCGATGTTGAGAGACTATCTTCGAGATCCGTTCCATGTGATTGAGCCTACCCGAGTAGTGTTGAGTGATGACTACACTTATGAGGAACGGCCTATACAGATTGTAAACCGACGGATCAAGAAACTGAGAAACAAGGAAATTCCGCTAGTGAAAGTAGACTGGCAGAATCATGGTGGTGTGTATGCCACTTGGGAAAGGGAAGATGACATGGCGAAAAGATATCCTGATTTGTTTCCACTGAATCCTGTTTTCTTCCAAACTGAAGGTAACTCGAGTTTAGAGGACTAAACTCCTTATAAGGAGGGGAGACTGTAACAACCCTCGTACTGATTACCGATAAACCACTGAATTATATACTGATTACTGCTAAACTGAACCGAAAATGACTGATGATTGAATGAATTGAGTTACTGAATAAACCGATTGAAATTGGAACTGAATTTGAATAAGTTCATTTATTGAATTGCATGTTGCATCTGTTTGATTGTTAATTATCTGTTTATGTTTATGTGTTTAAACTGCTAATTGAAGGCCTTATCGGCGGCCGAATGGAGAACCGTTTAGTGTTTTGTAATCGGTAGAATATTTGTGATTTAATGGTATAATTATCTGAAAATTGATTAGGAATGATTAAATTAGATTTAAATGAGTTAATTGCCAAGTTCAACTTATTTACGAAATTGCCATTGAGTGGCTTTTGTTTATTCTTATTATTGATTGAGCCTTACACTTAGAGAAACATTTGATCAGCCTATTTCTTGCTTCAACCGAATTTAGAGAGAGTGAGAAGGGAGAGAGAGTTGATTTCATCTTGTATGTTGGCTTGCTCTTGAGGTTTTGCTTGAAGACTTGTAATTTTGGAAGAGTAATTGCATAATCTAGCTTCCTTACCTTGAATTGAAGACTTAGGTAAGAAATTTAAGTCTCCATTGTTGTCCTTAAACTTGTTCTTGCATGATCCATGCTCCATTGTAGATCAAACCATGATTTAGTTCATAAATGTTGAATTAGGACTCCATTGTTGCATGCATGTAAGATTTGATGAGTTTGAATTGATTTCATGGCAAAATGGTGCATGCATGTTCACATTTTTGTATAAGTCCATGTTTTCACTTTGTTTTCAAAGATTTGAGCTCCATTGAGCAAGAATGAAAGCTTGATTTTGGTTTAAAGATCATGCATTTCATGTTTTGAAAGTGTTCTTGAAAATGGGTTTGATAATGGCTTTAATTGACCAACCCTTGGCCCTTGCATGTGCAAATTAGCTTTTGAAACTTGTTATTCATTGTATTGGGATGTATTTTCCAGAATTTGGGGCCAAGAGGTTGAGTTTTGGATGTTTGAATGCTTAGTTCGAACTTGGGAGACAAATCTGGAAATTCCAGATTTGGCTTCCTCGCTCGAGCGAAGGATTCCTCGCTCGAGCGAGCCCTTTGGTTTTGCAAGCTCGCTCGAGCGAGCATCGAGCGTGGTATCGCGCGTAAAATCGAGCATCCAGTACTTTTACTGTTCATCAGTTCGCTCGAGCGAAGGATTGTTCGCTCGAGCGAAGCCTTTGATTTTGGAAGCTCGCTCGAGCGAAGGAAGGCTCGCTCGAGCGAGGAGCCTATTTTCAGCAACTTTTGAAAAATGCCTTCCAACTGTATTTTTGCATCCTCATCCCATTCTAGGCATTCTTAGGCCTAGTTTAAGACATCTTAATGAGGATTTAGACGTAGAACCACACCGAGGAAATTTAAGGATTCAATTATCATCCTTCCCGACTGTTAAACTTAGTGTGCGTTCTATTTGTTAACTGTTTAGGGTTGGCGACTGGAGAGACGCGCTCTAGCACATTGTAGCCCAATCACTGTGAGTAACGATTGTATAAAGATATGTTCAAAATGGTTATCTTTTGAATACTGAACTGAACTGTTTATGAACTGATATTATTTACTGAATGAATGTATGTCCTTTATTTCTGAACTGTACTGTGGCATCCTTAGCACTACTGTTACTGACTGTTACTGTTACAGAGATCTCTGTCGGTTCCCTTGTGGAACCATACTGTTTACTGAATGACTGGCCATCATTACTGTTCGGTCTTTTGACCTACTGTTACTGTTATGCTAATGGATGTACCACATATGACTGTTTATTGTACTGAACGACTGTAATACTGATTGAAATAATGAACTGTTTTCATTACCGTAAGGACATTACATTCTTAACCTCTTTATACATTATGTTATTCACTGGGCTTTAGCTCACTGCTCATATATATATATGTAGGTGTACAGGCACCGGACCAGAGCTAGAAGCGTCGGGGTTATTCCAGTTTTGTCAGCCAGCCTATGTGCCTCACTGTGAGGTTCCGTGTTGCCGTGTTATGGCCTTGGGATTTTGTTTTAGTTTTTCCCATCGGTCTCCTCACTGTTTTGTATCACTGTATAGACTGTCTACTGTTTTACTGTACTGTTATGAGGGATTAAGTCCCGTACTGAATGTTTGTGTATGATTGTATAGACTGTACTGTTCTGAACCGTATGAATGCATGAAAAATGTTTTTGGCATACAGATTTTCACAGCTCAATGGACACTAGTTATTTACTGTATTGGCTTCCGCCAGGCCCTGAACTCTGTTATACTGTATTACTGTTAAGCAGGCCTTCGGTAATCACGGATTACTGGCCGGTTACGGTGCTAAACCCATAGGGCCGGGTTTGGGTCGTGACAGAGTGGTATCAGAGCGATACTTAACCACGAGTTATACCGCACACACGTGTCCAAATGAGCTATAGGGTGTTCTAGAAAAGCAATTAGGGCATCTCATGAATTTGAAAAGTGTGTGCTTATGACTGATTGATTAAGTGTTAAATGTTAAACTGTCTAATTGTACAACTGCCTATAATGATAACTGTTATAACTGTTTATAGTGAAATGGATAACGTAAACACTGCAAATGAAACTGGATCATCATCCTCTGAGGCCAGAATGGCCAGACTTGAACTAATGATGGGGCTGATAATTGAAAGACTGGATCAACAACAGAACCAACCGCCCCCACCTCCTCCTCCTCCGGTGCAACCGGAACCGAATGTGCAAAATGTGAATGCAAATGAGGAGGATATTATTGCTCTTACCCAGAAATTCAGCAAGCTAAAACCGCCATCCTTTCAGGGAGGCCTTGAACCATTGAAGGCTGAAGCTTGGGTACTTGAAACAGAAAAATTGTTTGAAGTGTTTCCGTGTCCGAAGCCAACAAAGTATTGTTAGCAACCTTCACCCTTCAAGAAGAAGCAAGAAGGTGGTGGATGTTGACCCGCGATGCAAATGCTATTATGACTTGGGCTCAGTTCAAGGAGTCCTTCTTTGAAAAGTACTTTCCCCAGTGCATCAGAGACAGAAAAGTGACTGAGTTTGAACAGTTGAAACAGGGCAAAATGTCTGTTGCCGAGTATGAGAAGAAATTTACCGAACTTGCTAGGTATGCACCACACATGGTGGATACCGATTATAAGAAGGCCAGGAGATTTGAAGGCGGCCTGAATGTTGCTATCCTTGACCGAGTAACATGTTGAAATTGCCAACTTATGTGGGTGTTCTCGACAGGGCCTTGATGGCCGAATCAAATATTGAAGCACTGAAAACTGAAACACCAACAACTGAGTGGCAAGGAAAAGGCAGGGTTTCAAATTTAAGAAAGGCAAGCATAACTCTGCAAACAAGAAACAGAATACGGGGTCGACAACTAGCCCCAGCCAAGGGAGTGGATTTACTCCACCCTGCTCCATATGTGGCAACAAGCACAAAGGGGTTTGCTATCAGATTTCTGGAGCTTGTTTCAGGTGTGGCAAGGTGGGCCACAGAATTAAAGACTGCCCTTCTGCTCCACCAGCCAGTAGTAAAGCTGCACCGAGCGTAGCAGCATCAAATGTAGCACCGAAGCCTAACCCCAAAGCTACCGGGAAAGAGCCTATGAGGCAGGGCCGAGTGTTTGCCCTAGTACCGGGAGACATGCAGAATACCGAGACTGTTGTGTCAGGTATCCTCTCTATCTGTGCTCAAAATGCATATGTATTGATTGATTCGGGGTCTACACATTCTTATGTGTCGCATGTTTTCTCACGAAAATTGAATAGACCCTTAGAACCTATGAATTACTTGTTAGCGGTATCATCACCTATTGGGGGATCCATGACATGTGCATATATGTATCCTGCTTGTGAAATTATTGTTGGGGATGCACATCTGTTTATTGATTTACTGCCATTGAATATCGATCATTTCGATGTAATATTGGGGATGGATTGGTTACAAAAATATCATGCTACTATAGACTTGTGTGACCAAACAAGTAGTTTTCCGTCCACCGGGTTTACCGGAATTTGTGTTTAATGGGATTGGAGTAGTACCCCCACCGTATCTGATTTCTTCTGTAAAGGCTGATAGACTGATTAGAAAGGGGTGTAAAGGATATCTGTGTTCTGTACTGACTGTGCCTACTGATGATAGTGTTAAAACTGATGTGAATTGTATTCCTATAGTCAGAGAATTCCCAGATGTGTTTCCAGATGATTTGCCAGGGGATTTGATTGACAGGGAAATTGAATTTACTGTGGATGTGATTCCGGGTACACAGCCGATATCGAAAGCTCCTTACAGAATGGCTCCAACTGAACTGAAGGAATTGAAAGTGCAATTGCAGGAACTGTTAGACAAGAAGTTTATCAGACCCAGTACTTCACCGTGGGGTGCACCTGTTTTGTTTGTGAAGAAGAAAGATGGCTCACTGAGACTGTGCATCGATTACCGCGAACTGAACAAGGTAACTGTAAAGAATAAATATCCATTACCGCGTATTGATGATCTATTTGACCAGTTACAGGGTGCACAAGTGTTTTCCAAGATTGATCTTAGATCGGGGTACCATCAACTGAAGGTTAAACCGGGAGATATTGATAAGACTGCTTTTAGAACAAGGTATGGACATTATGAATTTTTAGTTATGCCGTTCGGAGTCACGAATGCCCCTGCTGCATTTATGGACCTTATGAACAGAATTTTCAAACCGTACCTTGATGATTTCGTTGTGGTCTTTATTGATGACATACTGATATATTCTAAGACTATTGAAGAACATGAACACCATTTAAGACTTGCCCTACAGACCTTAAGAGAACAGAAACTGTATGCTAAACTGTCTAAATGTGAATTTTGGCTTGATCATGTGATGTTTTTGGGACATGTTATTAGCAAGGATGGAATTTCTGTTGATCCGCAGAAAATTGAAGCTGTAGTGAACTGGCCTAGACCAACAAACGTGACTGAAATTCGAAGCTTTTTGGGATTGGCTGGTTATTACAGGAGATTTGTCAAAGATTTCTCCAAGATTGCCTTACCATTGACTCAGTTGACACAAAAGGGGATATCATTTGACTGGACTGACCAGAGGGAAACAGCGTTTCAAGAATTGAAAACCCGACTTGTGACTGCACCGATCCTTACTTTACCCTCAGGTACGGACGGTTATACTGTATTTAGTGATGCTTCTCATAAGGGTTTGGGATGCGTTTTAATGCAGAATGGGAGAGTTATTGCTTATGCTTCCCGACAGTTGAGACCGCATGAAAAGAATTACCCAACCCATGATCTTGAACTTGCTGCAGTGGTTTTTGCATTGAAAATTTGGCGTCACTATTTGTATGGGGCAACATGTGAAGTTATACCGACCACAAGAGTTTGAAATATTTCTTCACACAGAAAGAACTGAATATGAGACAGCGGAGATGGCTTGAACTGATCAAAGATTATGACCTACAGATTCTGTATCACCCAGGGAAAGCCAATACCGTTGCCGATGCTTTGAGCCGGAAAATCGATTGGGAACATAGCCTGTTTGCTGACTGGACAGAAAGAATTGCTTTGTGACATTGAAAAGTCTGAAATTGAAGTTGTTTTGAAAGAACAAGGTGGAACCTTAGCTGCCATTACTGCCCAACCAGCATTGATTGAAGAGATTAAGGAGAAACAGCAACTGGATGATTATTTGAAGAAAATCATCGAAGAGAAAGATTCTAAACCGAGACCGGGGTTCAAATTTGACAACAATGTACTGAAATTTCAAGATAGACTGTGTGTACCAAATGACACTGAATTGAAAAGAAGAGTTCTCCAAGAAGGCCACAGTTCGAAGTTTTCTATCCACCCGGGGAATACGAAAATGTATCAAGATCTGAAACAGAATTTCTGGTGGCCGGGAATGAAGAAAGAAATTGCCGACTTTGTGTCTAAGTGTCTTCATTGCCAACAAGTCAAAGCTGAACATCAACGACCTGCCGGATTACTGCAACCCTTACCCATACCAGAGTGGAAATGGGAGCATATCACGATGGATTTTATCGTTGGATTACCTCGCTCCAGGAAAGGTATGGATTCTATTTGGGTTATTGTTGATAGACTGACTAAATCTGCACACTTCCTACCTGTCAAGACAATCTATAATGCGGATAAATTGGCTGTTATCTATATTGATGAAATTGTTAGATTGCACGGAGTGCCTGTGTCTATTGTTTCTGACAGGGATTCGAAGTTTACATCGAGGTTCTGGCAAAGCCTACAGACTGCATTGGGTACTGAATTGAGGCTGAGTAGTGCCTATCATCCTCAGACAGATGGACAGTCAGAAAGGACCATCCAGACTTTAGAGGATCTACTGAGAATGTGTGTCCTTGATTTCCAAGGAACTGGGAAAGTCATTTGCCATTGGCTGAATTCGCCTACAACAACAGCTACCATTCGAGCATTGGTATGGCGCCTTTCGAGGCATTGTATGGCAGAAAGTGTAGATCTCCAATTTGCTGGGCAGAAGTTGGGGATGGGCGTTGCTTGGGCCCGAGATTGTGTATGAGACGACTGAAAAGATCAAACTGATACAGCAAGATTGAAAACTGCACAGAGTAGACAGAAAAGTTATGCGGATGTTAGAAGACGGGATAGAGAGTATGAAGTGGGTGATCACGTTTTTGTGAAAGTGACACCAATGAAAGGCCAGACTCGTTTTGGAGTCAAAGGCAAATTAGCGCCGAGGTATGTCGGACCGTATGAGATTATTGAGAAAATCAATCCGGTGGCGTATCAAGTTGCACTTCCTCCTGAATGGAGCATATGCATAACGTCTTCCACATTTCGATGTTGAGAGACTATCTTCGAGATCCGTTCCATGTGATTGAGCCTACCGAGTAGTGTTGAGTGATGACTACACTTATGAGGAACGGCCTATACAGATTGTAAACCGACGGATCAAGAAACTGAGAAACAAGGAAATTCCGCTAGTGAAGTAGACTGGCAGAATCATGGTGGTGTGTATGCCACTTGGAAAGGGAAGATGACATGGCGAAAAGATATCCTGATTTGTTCCACTGAATCCTGTTTTCTTCCAAACTGAAGGTAACTCGAGTTTAGAGGACTAAACTCCTTATAAGGAGGGGAGACTGTAACAACCCCTCGTACTGATTACCGATAAACCACTGAATTATATACTGATTACTGCTAAACTGAACCGAAAATGACTGATGATTGAATGAATTGAGTTACTGAATAAACCGATTGAAATCGAACTGAATTTGAATAAGTTCATTTATTGAATTGCATGTTGCATCTGTTTGATTTGTTAATTATCTGTTTATGTTATGTGTTTAAACTGCTAATTGAAGGCCTTATCGGCGGCCGAATGGAGAACCGTTTAGTGTTTTGTAATCGGTAGAATATTTGTGATTTAATGGTATAATTATCTGAAAATTGATTAGGAATGATTAAATTAGATTTAATGAGTTAATTGCCAAGTTCAACTTATTACGAATTGCCATTGAGTGGCTTTGTTTATTCTTATTATTGATTGAGCCTTACACTTAGAGAAACATTTGATCAGCCTATTTCTTGCTTCTTCAACCGAATTTAGAGAGAGTGAGAAGGAGAGAGAGTTGATTTCATCTTGTATGTTGGCTTGCTCTTGAGGTTTTGCTTGAAGACTTGAATTTGGAAGATAATTGCATAATCTAGCTTCCTTACCTTGAATTGAAGACTTAGGTAAGAAATTTAAGTCTCCATTGTTGTCCTTAAACTTGTTCTTGCATGATCCATGCTCCATTGTAGGATCAACCATGATTTAGTTCATAAATGTTGAATTAGGACTCCATTGTTGCATGCATGTAAGATTTGATGATTTTGAATTGATTTCATGGCAAAATGGTGCATGCATGTTCACATTTTTGTATAAGTCCATGTTTTCACTTTGTTTTCAAAGATTTGAGCTCCATTGAGCAAGAATGAAGCTTGATTTTGGTTTAAAGATCATGCATTTCATGTTTTGAAAGTGTTCTTGAAAATGGGTTTGATAATGGCTTTAATTGACCAACCCTTGGCCCTTGCATGTGCAAATTAGCTTTTGAAACTTGTTATTCATTGTATTGGGATGTATTTTCCAGAATTTGGGGCCAAGAGGTTGAGTTTTGGATGTTTGAATGCTTAGTTCGAACTTGGGAGACAAATCTGGAAATTCCAGATTTGGCTTCCTCGCTCGAGCGAAGGATTCCTCGCTCGAGCGAGCCCTTTGGTTTTGCAAGCTCGCTCGAGCGAGCATCGAGCGTGGTATCGCGCGTAAAATTCGAGCATCCAGTACTTTTACTGTTCATCAGTCGCTCGAGCGAAGGATTGTTCGCTCGAGCGAAGCCTTTGATTTTGGAAGCTCGCTCGAGCGAAGGAAGGCTCGCTCGAGCGAGGAGCCTATTTTCAGCAACTTTTGAAAAATGCCTTCCAACTGTATTTTTGCATCCTCATCCCATTCTAGGCATTCTTAGGCCTAGTTTAAGACATCTTAATGAGGATTTAGACGTAGAACCACACCGAGGAAATTTAAGGATTCAATTATCATCCTTCCCGACTGTTAAACTTAGTGTGCGTTCTATTTGTTAACTGTTTAGGGTTGGCGACTGGAGAGACGCGCTCTAGCACATTGTAGCCCAATCACTGTGAGTAACGATTGTATAAAGATATGTTCAAAATGGTTATCTTTTGAATACTGAACTGAACTGTTTACTGAACTGATATTATTTACTGAATGAATGTATGTCCTTTATTTCTGAACTGTACTGTGGCATCCTTAGCACTACTGTTACTGACTGTTACTGTTACAGAGATCTCTGTCGGTTCCCTTGTGGAACCATACTGTTTACTGAATGACTGGCCATCATTACTGTTCGGTCTTTTGACCTACTGTTACTGTTATGCTAATGGATGTACCACATATGACTGTTTATTGTACTGAACGACTGTAATACTGATTGAAATAATGAACTGTTTTCATTACTGTAAGGACATTACATTCTTAACCTCTTTATACATTATGTTATTCACTGGGCTTTAGCTCACTGCTCATATATATATGTAGGTGTACAGGCACCGGACCAGAGCTAGAAGCGTCGGGTTAGTTCCAGTTTTGTCAGCCAGCCTATGTGCCTCACTGTGAGGTTCCGTGTTGCCATGTTATGGCCTTGGGATTTTGTTTTAGTTTTCCCATCGGTCTCCTCACTGTTTTGTATCACTGTATAGACTGAACTGTTTACTGTACTGTTATGAGGGATTAAGTCCCTGTACTGAATGTTTGTGTGATTGTATAGACTGTACTGTTCTGAACCGTATGAATGCATGAAAAATGTTTTTGGCATACAGATTTTCACAGCTCAATGGACACTAGTTATTTACTGTATTGGCTTCCGCCAGGCCCTGAACTCTGTTATACTGTATTACTGTTAAGCAGGCCTTCGGTAATCACGGATTACTGGCCGGTTACGGTGCTAAACCCATAGGGCCGGGTTTGGGTCGTGACAGAGTGGTATCAGAGCGATACTTAACCACGAGTTATACCGCACACACGTGTCCAAATGAGCTATAGGGTGTCCTAGAAAAGCAATTAGGGCATCTCATGAATTTGAAAAGTGTGTGCTTATGACTGATTGATTAATGTTAAATGTTAAACTGTCTAATTGTACAACTCTGCCTATAATGATAACTGTTATAACTGTTTATAGTGAAATGGATAACATAAACACTGCAAATGAAACTGGATCATCATCCTCTGAGGCCAGAATGGCCAGACTTGAACTAATGATGGGACTGATAATTGAAAGACTGGATCAACAACAGAACCAACCGCCCCCACCTCCTCCTCCTCCGGTGCAACCGGAACCGAATGTGCAAAATGTGAATGCAAATGAGGGGATATTATTGCTCTTACCCAGAAATTCAGCAAGCTGAAACCGCCATCCTTTCAGGGAGGCTTGAACCATTGAAGGCTGAAGCTTGGGTTTTGAAACAGAAAATTGTTTGAAGTGTTTCCGTGTTCCGAAGCAAACAAAGTGTTGTTAGCAACCTTCACCCTTCAGGAAGAAGCAAGAAGGTGGTGGATGTTGACCCGTGATGCAATGCTATTATGACTTGGGCTCAGTTCAAGGAGTCCTTCTTTGAAAAGTACTTTCCTCAGTGCATCAGAGACAGAAAAGTGACTGAGTTTGAACAGTTAAACAGGGCAAATGTCTGTTGCCGAGTATGAGAAGAAATTCATACCGAACTTGCTAGGTATGCACCACACATGGTGGATACCGATTATAAGAAGGCCAGGAGGTTTGAAGGCGGCCTTAGTGTTGCTATCCAGGACCGAATAATGTTTTGAAATGCCAACTTATGTGGGTGTTCTCGACCGGGCCTTGATGGCCGAACAAATATTGCAGCAGTGAAAAATCTGAAACACCAACAACTGAGTGGCAAGGTAAAAGGCAGGGTTTCAAATTTAAGAAAGGCAAGCATAACTCTGCAACAAGAAACAGAATACGGGGTCGACAACTAGCCCCAGCCAAGGGAGTGGATTTACTCCACCCTGCTCCATATGTGGCAACAAGCACAAAGGGGTTTGCTATCAGATTTCTGGAGCTTGTTTCAGGTGTGGCAAGGTGGGCCACAGAATTAAAGACTGCCCTTCTGCTCCACCAGCAGTAGTAAAGCTGCACCGAGCGTAGCAGCATCAAATGTAGCACCGAAGCCTAACCCCAAAGCTACCGGGAAAGAGCCTATGAGGCAGGGCCGAGTGTTTGCCCTAGTACCGGGAGACGTGCAAAATACCGAGACTGTTGTGTCAGGTATCCTCTCTATCTGTGCTCAAAATGCATATGTATTGATTGATTCGGGGTCTACACATTCTTATGTGTCGCATGCTTTCTCACAAAATTGAATAGACCCTTAGAACCTATGAATTACTTGTTAGCGTATCATCACCTGTTGGGGGATCCATGACATGTGCATATATGTATCCTGCTTGTGAGATTATTGTTGGGGATATGCATCTGTTTATTGATTTACTGCCATTGAATATCGATCATTTTGATGTAATATTGGGGATGGATTGGTTACAAAATATCATGCTACTATAGATTGTGTGACCAAACAAGTAGTTTTCCGTCCACCGGGTTACCGGAATTTGTGTTTAATGGATTGGAGTAGTACCCCCACCGTATCTGATTTCTTCTGTAAAGGCTGTTAGACTGATTAGAAAGGGGTAAAGGATATCTGTGTTCTGTACTGACTGTGCCTACTGATGATAGTGTTAAAACTGATGTGAATTGTATTCCTATAGTCAGAGAATTCCCAGATGTGTTTCCAGATGATTGCCAGGGGATTTGATTGACAGGGAAATTGAATTTACTGTGGATGTGATTCCGGGTACACAGCCGATATCGAAAGCTCCTTACAGAATGGCTCCAACTGAACTGAAGGAATTGAAAGTGCAATTGCAGGAACTGTTAGACAAGAAGTTTATCAGACCCAGTACTTCACCGTGGGGTGCACCTGTTTTGTTTGTGAAGAAGAAAGATGGCTCACTGAGACTGTGCATCGATTACCGCGAACTGAACAAGGTAACTGTAAAGAATAAATATCCATTACCGCGTATTGATGATTTATTTGACCAGTTACAGGGTGCACAAGTGTTTTCCAAGATTGATCTTAGATCGGGTACCATCAACTGAAGGTTAAACCGGGAGATATTGATAAGACTGCTTTTAGAACAAGGTATGGACATTATGAATTTTTAGTTATGCCGTTCGGAGTCACGAATGCCCCAGCTGCATTTATGGACCTTATGAACAGAATTTTTAAACCGTACCTTGATGATTTCATTGTAGTATTTATTGATGACATACTGATTTATTCTAAGACTGTTGAAGAACATGAACACCATCTAAGACTTGCCCTACAGACCTTAAGAGAACAGAAACTGTATGCTAAACTGTCTAAATGTGAATTTTGGCTTGATCATGTGATGTTTTTGGGGCATGTTATTAGCAAGGATGGAATTTCTGTTGATCCGCAGAAAATTGAAGCTGTAGTGAACTGGCCTAGACCAACAATGTAACTGAAGTCCGAAGCTTTTTGGGATTGGCTGGATATTACAGAAGATTTGTCAAAGATTTCTCTCCAAGATTGCCTTACCATTGACTCAGTTGACACAGAAGGGACATCATTTGACTGGACTGACCAGAGGGAATCCGTTTCAAGAATTGAAAACCCGACTTGTGACTGCACCGATCCTTACTCTACCCTCAGGTACAGATGGTTACACTGTTTTTAGTGATGCTTCTCATAAGGGTTTGGGATGTGTTTTAATGCAGAATGGGAGAGTTATTGCTTATGCTTCCCGACAGTTGAGACCGCATGAAAAGAATTACCCAACCCATGATCTTGAACTTGCTGCAGTGGTTTTTGCATTGAAAATTTGGCGTCACTATTTGTATGGGGCAACATGTGAAGTTTATACCGACCACAAGAGTTTGAAGTATTTCTTCACACAGAAAGAACTGAATATGAGACAGCGGAGATGGCTTGAACTGATCAAAGATTATGACCTACAGATTCTGTATCATCCGGGAAAGCCAATACCGTTGCCGATGCTTTGAGCCGGAAATCGATTGGGAACATAGCCTGTTTGCTGACTGGACAGAAAGAATTGCTTTGTGACATTGAAAAGTCTGAAATTGAAATTGTTTTGAAAGAACAAGGTGGAACCTTAGCTGCCATTACTGCCCAACCAGCATTGATTGAAGAGATTAAGGAGAAACAGCAACTGGATGATTATTTGAAGAAAATCATCGAAGAGAAAGATTCTAAACCGAGACCGGGGTTCAAATTTGACAACAATGTACTGAAATTTCAAGATAGACTGTGTGTACCAAATGACACTGAATTGAAAAGAAGAGTTCTCCAAGAAGGCCACAGTTCGAAGTTTTCTATCCACCCGGGGAATACGAAAATGTATCAAGATCTGAAACAGAATTTCTGGTGGCCGGGAATGAAGAAAGAAATTGCCGACTTTGTGTCTAAGTGTCTTCATTGCCAACAAGTCAAAGCTGAACATCAACGACCTGCCGGATTACTGCAACCCTTACCCATACCAGAGTGGAAATGGGAGCATATCACGATGGATTTTATCGTTGGATTACCTCGCTCCAGGAAAGGTATGGATTCTATTTGGGTTATTGTTGATAGACTGACTAAATCTGCACACTTCCTACCTGTCAAGACAATCTATAATGCGGATAAATTGGCTGTTATCTATATTGATGAAATTGTTAGACTGCACGGAGTGCCTGTGTCTATTGTTTCTGACAGGGATTCGAAGTTTACATCGAGGTTCTGGCAAAGCCTACAGACTGCATTGGGTACTGAATTGAGGCTGAGTAGTGCCTATCATCCTCAGACAGATGGACAGTCAGAAAGGACCATCCAACTTTAGAGGATCTACTGAGAATGTGTGTCCTTGATTTCCAAGGGAACTGGGAAAGTCATTTGCCATTGGCTGAATTCGCCTACAACAACAGCTACCATTCGAGCATTGGTATGGCGCCTTTCGAGGCATTGTATGGCAGAAAGTGTAGATCTCCAATTTGCTGGGCAGAAGTTGGGATGGGCCGTTGCT
Organism: Camellia japonica; assembly: GCA_030407325.1. Classification (NCBI taxonomy): domain Eukaryota; kingdom Viridiplantae; phylum Streptophyta; class Magnoliopsida; order Ericales; family Theaceae; genus Camellia; species Camellia japonica. The sequence continues at coordinate 67,047,685 of JAPPVO010000024.1, forward strand.
TGGGCCCGAGATTGTGTATGAGACGACTGAAAAGATCAAACTGATACAGCAAAGATTGAAAACTGCACAGAGTAGACAGAAAAGTTATGCGGATGTTAGAAGACGGGATAGAGAGTATGAAGTGGGTGATCACGTGTTTGTGAAAGTGACACCAATGAAAGGCCAGACTCGTTTTGGAGTCAAAGGCAAATTAGCGCCGCGGTATGTCGGACCGTATGAGGTTTGAGAAAATCAATCCGGTGGCGTATCAAGTTGCACTTCCTCCTGAGATGGAGCATATGCATAACGTCTTCCACATTTCGATGTTGAGAGACTATCTTCGAGATCCGTTCATGTGATTGAGCCTACCCGAGTAGTGTTGAGTGATGACTACACTTATGAGGAACGGCCTATACAGATTGTAAACCGACGGATCAAGAAACTGAGAAACAAGGAAATCCGCTAGTGAAAGTAGACTGGCAGAATCATGGTGGTGTGTATGCCACTTGGGAAAGGGAAGATGACATGGCGAAAAGATATCCTGATTTGTTTCCACTGAATCCTGTTTTCTTCCAAACTGAAGGTAACTCGAGTTTAGAGGACTAAACTCCTTATAAGGAGGGGAGACTGTAACAACCCTCGTACTGATTACCGATAAACCACTGAATTATATACTGATTACTGCTAAACTGAACCGAAAACTGATGATTGAAGAATTGAGTTACTGAATAAACCGATTGAAATTGGAACTGAAATTTGAATAAGTTCATTTATTGAATTGCATGTTGCATCTGTTTGATTTGTTAATTATCTGTTTATGTTTATGTGTTTAAACTGCTAATTGAAGGCCTTATCGGCGGCCGAATGGAGAACCGTTTAGTGTTTTGTAATCGGTAGAATATTTGTGATTTAATGGTATAATTATCTGAAAATTGATTAGGAATGATTAAATTAGATTTAAATGAGTTAATTGCCAAGTTCAACTTTTTACGAAATTGCCATTGAGTGGCTTTTGTTTATTCTTATTATTGATTGAGCCTTACACTTAGAGAAACATTTGATCAGCCTATTTCTTGCCAACCGAATTTAGAGAGAGTGAGAAGGAGAGAGAGTTGTTTCATCTTGTATGTTGGCTTGCTCTGAGGTTTTGCTTGAAGACTTGTAAGTTGGAAATGAATTGCATAATCTAGCTTCCTTACCTTGAATTGAAGACTTAGGTAAAAATTAAGTCTCCTTGTTGTCCTTAAACTTGTTCTTGCATGATCCATCCATTGTAGATCAACCATGATTTAGTTCATAATGTTGAATTAGGAACTCCATTGTTGCATGCATGTAAGAATTTGATGAGTTTGAATTGATTTCATGGCAATGGTGCATGCATGTTCACATTTTTGTATAAGTCCATGTTTTCACTTTGTTTTCAAAGTTTGAGCTCCATTGAGCAAGAATGAAAGCTTGATTTTGGTTTAAAGATCATGCATTCATGTTTTGAAAGTGTTCTTGAAAATGGGTTTGAAAATGGCTTTAATTGACCACCCTTGGCCCTTGCATGTGCAAATTAGCTTTTGAAACTTGTTATTCATTGTATTGGGATGTATTTTCCAGAATTTGGGGCCAAGAGGTTGAGTTTTGGATGTTTGAATGCTTAGTTCGAACTTGGGAGACAAATCTGGAAATTCCAGATTTGGCTTCCTCGCTCGAGCGAAGGATTCCTCGCTCGAGCGAGCCCTTTGTTTTGCAAGCTCGCTCGAGCGAGCATCGAGCGTGGTATCGCGCGTAAAATTCGAGCATCCAGTACTTTTACTGTTCATCAGTTCGCTCGAGCGAAGGATTGTTCGCTCGAGCGAAGCCTTTGATTTTGGAAGCTCGCTCGAGCGAAGGAAGGCTCGCTCGAGCGAGGAGCCTATTTTCAGCAACTTTTGAAAAATGCCTTCCAACTGTATTTTTGCATCCTCATCCCATTCTAGGCATTCTTAGGCCTAGTTTAAGACATCTTAATGAGGATTTAGACGTAGAACCACACCGAGGAAATTTAGGATTCAATTATCATCCTTCCCGACTGTTAAACTTAGTGTGCGTTCTATTTGTTAACTGTTTAGGGTTGGCGACTGGAGAGACGCGCTCTAGCACATTGTAGCCCAATCACTGTGAGTAACGATTGTATAAAGATATGTTCAAAATGGTTATCTTTTGAATACTGAACTGAACTGTTTACTGAACTGGATTATTTACTGAATGAATGTATGTCCTTTATTTCTGAACTGTACTGTGGCATCCTTAGCACTACTGTTACTGACTGTTACTGTTACAGAGATCTCTGTCGGTTCCCTTGTGGAACCATACTGTTTACTGAATGACTGGCCATCATTACTGTTCGGTCTTTTGACCTACTGTTACTGTTATGCTAATGGATGTACCACATATGACTGTTTATTGTACTGAACGACTGTAATACTGATTGAAATAATGAACTGTTTTCATTACTGTAAGGACATTACATTCTTAACCTCTTTATACATTATGTTATTCACTGGGCTTTAGCTCACTGCTCATATATATATATGTAGGTGTACAGGCACCGGACCAGAGCTAGAAGCGTCGGGGTGGTTCCAGTTTTGTCAGCCAGCCTATGTGCCTCACTGTGAGGTTCCGTGTTGCCTGTTATGGCTTTGGGATTTTGTTTTAGTTTTTCCCATCGGTCTCCTCACTGTTTTGTATCACTGTATAGACTGTCTACTGTTTACTGTACTGTTATGAGGGATTAAGTCCCTGTACTGAATGTTTGTGTATGATTGTATAGACTGTACTGTTCTGAACCGTATGAATGCATGAAAAATGTTTTTGGCATACAGATTTTCACAGCTCAATGGACACTAGTTATTTACTGTATTGGCTTCCGCCAGGCCCTGAACTCTGTTATACTGTATTACTGTTAAGCAGGCCTTCGGTAATCACGGATTACTGGCCGGTTACGGTGCTAAACCCATAGGGCCGGGTTTGGGTCGTGACA
>JAPPVO010000024.1:67050773-67078873 GCA_030407325.1 Camellia japonica
GCATACTCTCCTGTTGCTTAGTTGACTATAAGCTGGGAGTCACAGAAGACTATTACCTTGTCAGCTTACATGGTTGCTGCTAGCTTTAATCCTGCTATTAGTGCTTCATACTCTTCTTCATTGCTTGAGGCTTTAAACCCCAGACGAATGGATTGCTCCAATACCTGCCCATCTGGAGATACTAGCACTACTCCTGCCCCGCTCCTTGTCGGTTTGAACTTCCATAAACAAACAACCGGAAGGAGTCGCCGATGTAAATACTGCAGGGCCTGAGTTTCTCTTTGTTCCTTTGTTCTGTTGTCCCCTACTGGGTTTTTTTTTGCTCGTTTGGATGTTGTACACCTCGGCTTAATGGAGCTCGATGTATGACGGTGTCTGGTGTGAACTCGGCCACGAAGTCGGCTAAGACTTGTCCTTTGATTGCTGTCTTGGGTCGGAATTCCATGTCATATTGGCCTAAGGACACTGCCCATCTGGCTATTCTGTCTGTCAGATCTCCTTGCTGTAACAGGGACCTTAAAGGATGTTTAGTTAACACCACAATTTTGTGGGCTTGAAAGTAATGATTCAGCTTCTTGGAAGCCATTACTAAAGCCAGTGTTAACTTCTCCAAGGGTAAGTATCTAGTCTCTGCATTTGCCAGGGTTTTACTCACGTAGTAAACTGCCTTTTGCTCTCTCTTTTCTTCTCTGACTATTACTGCACTTACTGCATGCTCTGACACTGCCAAGTATAAGAACAGCTCCTCTTCAGGTACTGGATTTGAGAGGACTGGAGTTGTGTTCAAATACTTCTTCAAGTCGGCCAAGGCCTGTAACAACCCTCATCACTGATTACTGCTTAAGTACTGATTACTGTTAAACTGACTGAATCTGATTGATAATTGAATTGATTAAAGTACTGAACTGATTGACTGAGATCCGAGACTGAATCGACTGACTGTAACTGCTTGAATGCATTTGTCCATCTGTTAATCGTTTATCGATCTGTTCATGTTTATATGTTTAAACTGTTAATTGAAGGCCTTATCAGCGACCGAACTGGAAACCGTTTAGTGTTTCATGATCAGTAGAATTTATCTGATTTTATGGTATAATTCTTTAAAATGTGGTTAGGAATGATTAAATTGGATTTAAACGAATTAATTGTCAAGTTTGACTTAATTACACTTTTGCCACCCCTAGTGGGACCTTTGTTTAAGAGTCTTGTAAAGCCTATTGCATTGAATCAAACATATTCCTCAGCCATTTGCTTGCTCTAGCCGAATTTAGAAGAGAGTTAGAGAGAGAGAGAATTGTTCTTGTAGTTTTGGCTTGAAATCTTGAAGAATTGGAGTGTGGTTGCTAATTGAGCCCATAGGCTTTGAATACAAGACTTGAGGTAGGCCATTGACCTTCTCATTGTTGAGTTTAACCTTGTTCTTGCATGGTTCATGTTTAATTGAAGAGCTAAGACTTGATTGAGTTCAAATATGTTGGGTTATAGCATATATCATGCATGCATGTTTGAATTAATGAGTTTTGAGTTGGATTCATGGTAGAATTGTACATGCATGCTCATGTTTAAGCTTAAGTCCATGTTTCCAGTTTGTTTTCCAGCTATTAAGCTCGATTGAACAAGATTTGAAGCTGAAAATTGATTTAAAGATCATGCATTGCATGTTTGCAAAGTGTTCTTGAAAATGGGTTGAAAATGGCTTTGATTGATCAACTCTTGGGCCTTGCATGTGCAAATTAGCTTTTGAAACTTGTAATACATTGAGTTTAAAATGTTTTCCCAGAATTTGGGCCCAAGAGGTTGAGTTTTGGATGGTTGAATGCTTGGTTCGAACTTGGGAGACAAATCTGGAAATTCCAGATTTGGCTTCCTCGCTCGAGCGAAGGATTCCTCGCTCGAGCGAGCCCTTTGGTTTTGCAAGCTCGCTCGAGCGAGAATCGAGCGTGGTATCGCGCGTAAAAATTGAGCATCCAGTACTTTTTCTGAGCACAGACCGCTCGAGCGAAGGGAGGCTCGCTCGAGCGAAGCCTTTGATTTTGGGAGCTCGCTCGAGCGAAGGGAGGCTCGCTCGAGCGAGGGGCCTATTTCCAGCAACTTTCGAAAAATGCCTTCCAAGTGTATTTTTGCATCCTCATTCCATTCTAGGCATTCTTAGGCCTAGTTTAAGACATCTTAATGAGGATTTAGACATAGAACACACCGAGGCATATTAGGAAGATAATTATTGTACTTCCCCAACTGTTAACCTTAGTGTGTGTTCAATTGTTTAATTGTTTAGGGTTGGCCCTCGGGGACGCGCTCTAGCTGCTATTAGCCCAATCACTGTGAGTAACAACTGTGTAAAGATATGTCCAAAAATGATTATCTTCTGAACTGTTACTTTATTGAACTGCTTACCTTATTGAACTGTCTATCTTATCGAACTGTTTACTGAACTGGTTACTGAATTGACACCGTATACTGAATCGATACTGTTCACTGAACTGAACTGTTTACTGAATTGACACCGCTTACTGAATTGAACTGTCCACTGAACTGATACTGTATACTAAATGAACGTATGAGTTATATTTGGAACTGTACTATGGCATCCTTGGCACCTACTGTTTACCGATATGGAGCAAAGTGCTACACTGGGAGCCACCTCTAGAATCTACGGAGCTAAGTGCTACAGTGGGAGCCACCTCTTGAATCCACATACTGTGACAGAGAGATCTCTGTCGGTTCCCAAGTTTGGAACCACTACTGTTTACTGTTGTGATGGCCACTCGGTATTACCGATATGGAGCAAAGTGCTACACTGGGAGCCACCTCTAGAATCTACGGAGCTAAGTGCTACAGTGGGAGCCACCTCTTGAATCCACAAGTACTGTACTATTCTCTGAATTGGTACTGTTACTGCTACTGTTACTGTACTGCTACTGATGGCCATCATTTACTGTTCGGTCTGTTAAGACCCGGTCTTTTAAGACCTACCGTTTACTGTACGGTTACGCCAAGGGATGTACCATATCACTATTTTAACTGAATGACTGTTATGGCCTGACATATGAGCCACAAACTGAATGACTGATGAACTGACTGAAATGACTGGTTTTAATACTGAAAGGACATTTATTCTTAACCCCCTTTACGCATTATATTATTCACACTGGGCTTTAGCTCACTGCTCATATATATATGTAGGTGTACAGGCACCAGACTGCAGCTAGGAGCGTCAGGCAAGCTTTAGTTTTGTCAAGCCAACCAATGTGCCTCACTGCGAGGTTCCGAGCGTAATCAAGCTTAGACTGCTTTTGGGGTGTCATAGCTTCACCCAACTGTCATTGTACTGTATAGACTGTTACTGTACTGTATGGACCGATAACACTGTATTGCACTGTTTACTGTAATGTTAATAGGGATTAGGTCCCTGTACTGAGTGTTTGTAAATGTTATGCATACGGTTCTGTACCGAAAGTATAAATATAAGAAAAATCTTTTTGCATACAGACTGTCACAGCTCATTGGACATTGTTTAATTACTGTATTGGCTTCCGCCATGCCCCTGTACTCTGTATTACTGTCCTACTACTGTTAAGCAGGCCTTCGGTAATCTCGGATTACTGGCCGGTTACGGTGCTAAACCCATAGGGGCGGGTTTGGGTCGTGACAAGGCCGCTTCGTACTTTTCCGTCCATAAGAAGTCTGCGGCTTTCTTTACTAAGCTGAAGAAAGGTTTACACTTGTCGGAGCTTTTACTTATAAATCTGTTTAGGGCTACAGCCCTTCCAGTTAACATCTGCACTTGTTTTGCTGATGTTGGGCTCTTCAATTCTAAGATAGCTTTAATCTGATCTGGGCTAACCTCAATGCCCCTTTTGGTAACCAAATATCCTAAGAACTTACCAGACCCTACTCCAAATGCACACTTCGATGCATTGAGTTGGAGCCGATATGTCCTAAGGATGTTAAAGACTGCCTTCAAGTCTTCCAGATGACCTTCGGGTTCCTTGGTCTTCACGACCATGTCATCTATGTATACCTCTATAGTTTTGCCAATTAGATGTCTGAACATCTTTGTCACCAACCTCTGGTAAGTTGCTACTGCTTTTTTCAACCCGAAAGGCATTACTCCGTAGCAATATAGCCCTTTTGGGGTGATGAATGCAGTCTTTTCCTCATCTGGGGGTACATAGCTATCTGATGGTACCCCCTATAGGTATCTAGGAAGCTCATCCTTCTATGCCCTGAAGTGGCATCCACCAATTGGTCAATCTTGGGTAATGGGAAATTGTCTTTGGGACAAGCCTTATTCAGGCTAGTGAAGTCCACGTAGACCCTCCACTTACCATTCTTTTTCTTCACAACCACTGTGTTTGATAGCCATGTAGGTAAGACCATCTCCAACGGAGAACCAAATCCAACATCAGATTTAAAATTTGATGAAAAACTCAGTTTTTGAAGCTCCAACCGTTGCACAAACTCATATCAAATTGACAATTCAGCAAAAGTTTCACCAAACTGACGACACTCCGCGTTTCACCAAAACACTGTACGTGACCGTTGCCAGGAGACGAACTGGTCGACCGGCCGGTTGACCAACCGGTCGCCATCAAAAGTTCAAACAGTTCAGAAAAAAAGGTTCAAACCGGTAAAAAAAAAAAAAAAAATTTTTTTTTGCCTAACCGGTCGACCACCCGGTCGACCACCAAAAGGGTTCAAAAAGTTCAAAAAAAGTTCAAAAAAAAAAAAAAAATTTTCCCGTCACCGGTCGACAACCGGTTGCCCGACGCAAATTTGATGAAAAAGATTTGATACTGAACCGTTGGAGCGTGAAGTATCAAATTAAGGAAATTGCTACTTTTTTACTCAAATCTGATGAAACATTAGCTGAACCGTTGGAGATGCTCTAATTTACCTCTCGAATGGCTCTGGCCTCTAGAAGTCTATCTATTTCCTCTTCTACTGCCCCTACTTCCTCTTCTACTGCCTCAACATGCATTAGTGTCGGCCTCCTTGCCCGTTGGATGACAGGTTTTGTCGACCTGTCTACATTAAGTCTGTGGCAAGTGACCTCGGGGTCAATGCCTGGCATCTCGTACGATGTCTATGCAAACACCTCAAGGTTTGCTCTCGGGAATGCCTCTAACTCTTTTTCCTCTTCCTCGGCTAAGCCCGAGCCGAGAAGGAAGAAACGTTCTTCATCCCCTTGTTGGACAAGGATTTTCTTCAGAGCTTCTTCACTCTTCTCGGCTGGCTCTTTGCCGACGTCATCCAGGACTTCCACATTCTCGTCCTCGATCTCCGCTGTTTCTGCTTCTCGTATGTTGCAGGTTGACTTCATTGCTGCCATGGAGCAATTCTTTGCCTGCAACTGATCTCTTCTGACCTCCTTTATTCCATACTCTGTTGGGAATCGCAATAGCTGATGCAATGTTGAGGGAACAGCCCCCATTACATATAGCCATGGCTTTCCCAGGATAACATTGTAAGGGGAGGAGGTGTCAATTATGGTGAACTCTGTTTTTAGTTTCTTGGTGCCAGCCTGCACTTCCAAACTTGCTGCTCCCAGGGGCCACGTCGGCGTTCCATTGAACCCAACCATTGGGCCATTGGATTGCTCCAAGTCATCTTGTTGAAGGCCGAGCTCCTTGTAACACCTGACATATATGATGTCACAAGAGCTGCCTTGGTCAACTAAGATGCGCTTCACTTGGCACTCTCCAATCTGAAGGGATATTACCAAGGCATCGTTGTGTGGATGCTGCACCATCTGCAGGTCTTCCTCAGTAAAGGACACCACTGGTCCCTGGCTCTTGTCTGCCCTGGGTCTCTTCTTGCCGACCTGATACACATGTTGTAGGTGTTTTACTCTTTGGGTTTCTTCACTTATCTCATTCTCATTTACCTTTGAGTGAATCACATTGATCACTCGAGGTCCGCCTTCTTGCGGTTGTGGTGCTGGCGGGGGTGGTGTTGTTGGTGCCTAGGGCAATCTTGCCTGTTCTTCCCTTATCATGGCCTCGTCCACCAGGTCCCTTAAATGGCCCTGTCTTACCAGGTCTTCCAGATGTGTCTTCAGGGCTCTACACCCCTGAGTCAGATGTCCAGCCTCATTGTGGTAAGCACAGTGCTTGCCAAGGCTTCTTCCCATAAAGTCGCCCGGTACCCTTGCTGGTGCTCTGTAATAGGGCTGATTTCAGATTTTTTCCAAGACTTTGTAGATAGGGATTCAAAATACGGTTGTGACTGCCTGTGCAACCCTTAATCCTGTCTCTAGTTTGTTGTATCCACTATCACCTCGGCCTCGCTTCGGCGAGCCATTTTTCTTCTCTGGTTTCGACGTTTTTGTCCCCAGCGTGTCCTCCTCGACCCTGACATACTTCTCTATCCTGGCCATAAGCTCTTCCATGCTTTTTGGCAATGTCTTTGCCAATGACTTTCGAAGCAGGCAATCATCCTTCAGGCCATTCTTAAAAGATACGACTGCCACCTTCTAGTTGCAACCGGGGATACGGTTGAACACCTCATAATACCTTTTGGCATAGGCCCTAAGGCTTTCATCTTCATTGATTCTCAAGGCCATCAGGGCGTCCACTCTCAATGGTTGTAGTTTGTTTGTCACGAACCTGGCCACAAACATCTCGGCCAGGCCTTCCCAGGTTTTCACAGTTCCTTTTGGCAACTTGTGAAACCAATCTAATGCAATTTCCCTGAAGGAAGAGGGAAACACCTTGCAAAGCAACGGCTCGTTCCCAGTGTATAATGCCATTGAGTTTAGGTACAAGCCGACGTGAAAGTTGGGGTCTGACTTACCATCGTATATTTGTAACCTCGGCATACTGAACCTTTTCGGGGCCTCAAATTTTTCCAACTCCACCGAGAACGGTGTTATCAGTTTGATCGGGGAGGTTACCTCGGTATCTTGTTGCTTCCTCTGGTAGTAACCCCTCAGATCCTCCTTGGTTCGTTTGGGAGCTCGGCTATCAACGGATTTTAACCTTTTAGGTGTACTACTTCCAGTATCGTTGTGAGTTCTTTTGGACCTTTCTCCATTGGTTGCGTCGAAACATAGCTTCTTCCCCTAAACATGCAGATGTTCTTTGGGGTTAACTTCCTTGGTACGGTGCGTCCTCCGTGAATCTCCCTTTCTTGATTCTCCTCGCTCGACCTCCCTTGAAGGTCGGTGAGAGCGTTTTTCGGTTTTATCGTGTTGAGGAGTCGCAGGAATTGTCCTCTGCTCCCCTAGCTGCGTCTTTTTTGGCCGTTGGAATTGGCGTATCTTGCAACGGGAACGTTGGTTGCATAACGTTGTTCTGCATCATGAAATTGACGACTGATTGCAGGTCCGCCAATTTGTTTACCAGTTCCTTCATCTCGTTGTCCCTCCGTAGGCATCTATTTTTCCATACCTGGAGGTCGTCCTCATTGTAATACCCGTTCGGTCTGATTTCTTTGTTATGTCGCCTTCTTTGCCCGTGATTCTTATCACGAGTCTCTTTGTTACAGTTGTCTTCTTCGACGTCAAGGTCAATAGGTTTCCTACTCCCAGTAGGAGTGTTGTCTCCAATCTTCTCTTTTTGTCCGTTATTGGCCATCTATTCTCCTTTCTTTCCCACAGACAGCGCCAAATTATGGGAGTAGATTTTTGACCACACTGCCAAATTAGTACTCAGCTGGAGAACACTAGCAGAATAGATTGTGCCCGAGCGACCTGTAATAGAAAGAAGAGTTTCCGACGGTGGTTCGTTCACCCGGGAGCACTACGATGATCAAATCAGTTATCTCTGAAAGATAGCAAAAGTGCTTAACTCACTATTCAGAATACAAAAAGTGTACCTCAGACCCATGGGGGTGCCTCTCTTTTATAATCATCACAAACCTAATCCCAATAGAAGCCTAGCTTCAATGGACTTTGGATTACTACTAATCTTGGACTCTTAGTAGGATTGGGATAAACTCTCTAAAGAGTCTTATCTTTATCCAAACTAAAGCCTTCCCTCGTTTCTAGGACTCTTGTCCCTTATCCGCTTATCCCGGACTAACCGAGATTACCTCGGCGTCATGATCAGGACATGTGGTACCTCGACTATCACTTCGGTGTTACCTTGGTCACGTGTCGCTACTAAAAAATTATATCCCCACAATTTTCTCTCTTGGATTTTGTTGATTCTTTATTTGTTTAAATGTAGTTCTGGTGGGTTTTGTTAGCATCATCTTGATGCTTTTTTTTCTAATAAAAGTTGTTTCATTTAACAAAAAACAATTATCAATGGCTAGTAAACAGAAGGAGTATCCATAGTAAACAGAAGGAGAACCAAAAATATTTGCAAAGAAACATTAGCAAGGGTTAAATAGAACATGATAAGTTTAGGCTGACACACCTTTGCTAGGTCTAGAATCTGGCAACATGAACACATTGCTAAAATATATATGCTCTGCTCTTCTGGCTGAAACTATTATAACATTATCCTACAGCTACATAAAAAGAAGTTTACAACTAACAGAAATATAACAAATTATCAAAAGACCTGAACAATGGGAAAAATCAGTCACTTCAAATTGAAAAATAAGAAAGACATTCAAGCTCAAACACATAGGATGCATTTCCCATAATATTTAAGACTCAAACCCCAAAAAAAAAAAAAATATATGGGGGATTATCTACCAACTAGACTGTTGGAACTTTCACTCTAAAGATAGAGCTGCTCGAACAAGTTACCAGCCACCAATGATTTTAATACTTTTGTCATTATCAAAAGGCCTGCACATAACATGCCTAACCATGGTCTAATGACCCTCCAAATGCATGGCCTACTATCGACACATCTATCAAAAATGGCTCAGGACAAATTGGAAACCTATGGGATAAGAAAGGGCAGTTAAATCAAGGTCTCACTCCAAAAAGAGGATTTGTAAAAAGGTCTGAACAAATATTATAGGAAGCACCAAATGGGTGGGTTGAGATGAGACCAATCCCCCAATTGCTCCATTTGAAACTTCCCATTGATCAGTACACCATTCCATGTGGTGCCACTGGTCAATAAGAAGCCCCAAATGAGTGGGATGAAACCAACCTTCCGTCTAACCTAACGGACCAAGTGGTCCCCCAGCCACCCCCAATTGGAACTTACCATTAGTCGATGACACTATGTAACAATACCACATGGTGTCACACCATTACACCTAATATCCTCAATTCTCGAACAAAATTCACCACATCGAATATTATAGTCAAGCCTAGCCTAGAGTTTAAGCTTAGTAAGGACCTGAGAAGCATGGACACTTCTATGGAGGCATGTCATATTAGACATACACTCAACAAACACTCCTAAAAGTATGTCGGGCACTTCTTCAACATGTCTTGATTAAAAATTTAAATTCATAATATCAGGCTTCAGCGATGCTACTTGAACCCTCTGAACATGACTTATGTGATGAATCTCTCCACAGTAACAATATTTTGCACTCTCCCAAATGCAACTTGCGTATTCTAATTATGTTTCAAAACATTTATAAGATAAATACATCATATGTATTTCAATGTTTTACAATATTTCTATTTCTTTAGAATGCAATTATTCCATGAATGATATCGTCATATTTAAGTGATAGAATACATGGAATTTTAATTTTAATTAAAATTATGTAGCCTTTTTTTTTTTTTTTTTTTTTCTATTTTTGTTACCTTTGACTAAACTACTCATGTATTTGACATATAATAAATTATAAAAATACAAAATTTTAACATGTTCCAAGTGTATTGTGTCCAACATTTTTTGAAAATCATTGTGTCGGTGTGTCACGTGTCGCTCGTCTATTCTATTATATTGTCTTGTTCTAAATGTCTAACAAATAAACCTCACAAGCATTCTACTTTGAAGACAACATTGGACTGAACACAAACTTCCCAGATCAAAACAAGTGATTTCTTAGGTTGCCAAGAATATTTCTTTTTTTTTTTTTTTTTTTTTTTTTTCTTTTTTCCTTCCAGGTTATTGAGTCACTTATCCATGTGCTTCTATTATGCCAGTGGCTTGGAGAGTATGGTCTGCAATGCTTAGATGGTGGAAGGTTCAAGGTACACTGCCAGCTTCAGTGGAGGCCATTCTTGACTGGTGGGCAGGGGTGGGGCTTAGCAAAAAGGAAAGGATGATGTGGAAAGTCCTCCCTTTAGCTGTAATGTGGTCCTTATGGAATCATTGCAATGAGTGTTTATTTCGGGATGTTGTCCCAAGTGTGGAAGGGGTAACGGAGTTGATTAAGTTTAAAATGGCTGTGTGGTTTAAGGAAGTATTTAAGGACCATATGTTCTCAGTGCATGACTTCATATTTAATCTAGAGCGCATCAGATTTTGCTTGGGAGGTGGCAAGAGTGTGTGAAGTTCTGTGGAGGCCTAGCATTGTAGCCTTCCTTCTGCTAATCTATGATCTGAGCAGTGGTTGTGTGTTTGGGGTATAGATGGTGCTGGTATCAGATTCTGCTCAGGAGATGGCAAGAGTGTGTGAAGTTCTATGGAGGCCTAGCATTGCTGATCTGTGGTCTGAGCAGTGGTTGTGTGTCTAGGGTAATATGGTTATGGTATTTCAGTTGGGCTGTAATTGGTTTGGTGATGATAAATAGAGATTGTGGAGCTGCTGTAACTTGGTTTGGTTTCTCAACTTCAGATTATGCTACTGTATAGGGTATGTATTATGGTCTATTTGCCTGCTGCTGGATGTGGAATGGTGTGGAATGGTGTTATGCTGCTAGGCTGCTGTTGTGAAGTTTCTATATTATGTGTTATCTTGTGGGTTTGTTGTTGGCCTACTATGCCCCTCTGGGTGTTATGCTACTAGGCTGCTATGCTGCTGGTCTGTTTGGTGTTTGGCTTGAAGTTAGCTTGGTGTTACACTATCTTGTTATGCTGGTTTGGAGTTCTTTCTTCTACATTTTTCTGTTGTTGGGCTTTTGAGTTTCACTCTTTTTGTTTCCCTCAGGTTTTTGGTTTTCTTCGTTGGTCTCTTACCAACTAGGAGGTTAGAGCTTGTTTAGCTCCAAGCTCCTCTTTATTGATGTAATTTTTATACTTTGTATGTGTTTATCATCAATAAAGTCTTTTCTTTTGCCAATAAAAAAAAATAAAAAAATAAATACTTCTTTCCATTCAAGCATATATGTTTATAGGCCAGAAAGGTTAATTAAGAACAAGCTACAAAACACAACTAATACAATTATACAACACAGAAAATCAACATCTGGAGTAATGGCAAATCAGCAAACTGTAACAACGAATTCCACTTCCATACATGTAGCACCTTTGTAAACTGTGAAACATTGTGCAAGCATCAGTGAAAATAAAAATGTAGTTAGCTTCTTGCCGAAGGTAGTCATTCCACAAGAACTCAAATACGGGATCTCCTAGTAAAGAAAGCCCAATTCCTTGACACAAAGCTTGTGTTTGGAACCCAGATTCATTGAAGAAAAATGAAATAGAATTACTTATACATACTCGTTTTCATAGGTAAAACCACAAAAAAAAAAAAAAAAAAGGATTTTTTGACCAATACATATTCATTTTCTTCTTACTTTCCTAAACCAACCAAAAAAATAATAATTTTGCTACACTATTTATTTTCCTATATTTCCAATTCTTTTTTTCTTCCTCCACAAATTCAAGGTCCAAACACAACCTTAAAACACACAAACAATCACTTAAATTATTTTACATCAGTGAGTACTCAATCTACATAACTCGATTTGATTTTTTTTATAAGTAACATGATTTGATAATCATACACACATAATGCCTGAAAAAATACTGATCATTTGTCACCTCATTGTTTTTTTTTTTTTTTTTGATAAATAAATATTATTGCCAAAAACATCAAGGAGATGCTGAAAAAATACAAAGCAAGAGCCCCAAAAAAACGAAAAACACCTAACCAATCAAATCATCTAGCAAATCCTAAAAAGCAAACAAATTCGGATCCACCCTCCTAGACACCCAACTATACAAAACTGCAAAAAAACATAGTCTCTAACCAAGAAAAACACCGAGCAACCCCTTGAAAAGTGTGCTGATTCCGCTCTAACCAGATTTGCCACATTAACCACAAAAGAGCCAAAGCCCAAGCCTTCTGCCCTTTTCCCAATCCGACCCCCTCCCTAGCTATAAAGAACCTCCAACACCAGCTTTTGTTGAACCCACACTACTCCAAAGGTATAAAACATAAGCACCCACAACCGAGAAGCCATCAGATAATGAATAAGCAAATTATCCATTGATTCCGCATTACCACAATACACACAACACCAATTAACCAAAATATAATGACGGCAAACCAAATTGTCAATAGTGAGTATCCTACCAAAAGCTACCACCTACACAAAAAAAATCACCTTCAACGGAACACCTATAACCCAAACATGACGCCAAGGTAACTCCCCCTCCACCCCACCCCCCAAAACCTTATAGAACGACGAGACCAAAAAAACACCTTTTGCACCAATTTATCACCTCATTGTTCTATCCTTTATTTTAAGTATAATATAAATAATTCTTCATTTAATAAAAGTAGGCATGATAAATAATGCCATATAGTAACAGATAAATCAACTACAGAGGCCAAGCAGAAATAATGCTGAATTTTCAAGCCCTAGCCTCCTAATGCTATTATTGATTATTGGTGCATAATTCCTAATAATGACAAAGTCTAATAATATATATCATTCAATAGACACACTTTTCTTGAGGTTTCTCATGATGTCCCCTGGTTACAGAATTGGCTTATTGTAGTTCTGTATAGTTGGTTGGAGAAAACAGTTAATCTTGATTTGTTTGCTTTTTTAGATTTTCTAGCTGATATAATTGGGTAGTGCTTGGTTTCAGGTTTCCCTTATGGGATTCCATTTTGTATTTGTTGCATCTTCTTGATGCTTTTCTAATAAATTGCTTTATGTAGACCCGATTTTCTTCGCGCCCCCCCCTTTTGGAGAGGGCACAAATTGGTCATCCTACAGTTCGAACTCCTGTCACGGTTCTGAATCTAATCTCACAAAGTGCAATGTGAGACTGATAAACATCAAAGAGTCCAAATCTGGCAATTGGTTTTAAAAAATCAATTTTGAATCAAAAAACGCCAAACATGGACTGCTTTGCCAGATTACAGAGTCGTCACCTAAATATTTTATTTTTTTAAAATTTAAGAAACCCTGACTCGTGCCAAAGGCCACGTGTCTGTCAACACCAAAGTTGACTCGGCTCGAGAACTTGGGTACGAGAGGGGAAGGTCCTGAAATGAGCACCCCCACTTGCCCGATCAAAGATCGGCCTTTACTAAACATGATATGTCGTTTTATAAACCTCATGTGTTCTTGTCTGATTATTAGCTAATTTTATTATGTGATGCACACAGCATACAAGTATAGACTAAATCGCAAGAATTGGAACAAATCAACTCATATTTGTTTTCGAAAATGGTTTGAAAATGTCACCCTCAAAGTGGGCTAAAGCGCGGATTTGCCATCTCATAAGATGGGCTTAATACATGATGATTTGCCACTTCGCAAAGTGGGCTTAAAACTCACATTTGATGAATTGTTTCAATTCAAGTAATAAAGTCTTCATGCACAGGCATTCAACCAATTAAGCATTTAAGCACATAGCCTCATGGCAAGCATGCGAAACATGGCAACACTCACACTCATGCAAGTATACTAAAGCGTAAAAGCTTACCGAGTACTCCAAGCCAAAACAAAAGTTAGTTAGAAATCAATGCATGATCCTAACGATGTTAATATGCCTAATGGAACACATGCAATAATGAACTAAAATAGGCTCGGTTATCTAAGATGGCATATAAATGCGACACTTGATGACATGCTTTTAAACACGTATTCAAGAAAGTGTATTGAAATACAATGCAGTTTGAATGATGCGCCGAGCCCGGTGCATGCAAGGCAAATGAATGATGCAAACATGCAAGTATAAGGTATGCTAATTGAAATATGCCATAATCTAACCATCGAAAGTGGTTAAATAAAAGGGAGAAAGACGTGGGGTTAGAAGACATGCACACACGCACGCACACTTATTACAACATTGCACCCTCTCGAAGGAGAGTCCGAATAAAAGCTAAGCTAAGCTAATCTAAGCTAAGCTAATCAAACTAATCTAATTAAACTAATTAGACTAATTATTACACAACAAATTGAATTACTAGTAAACTACTTACTAATTATTACAACACTTTAACTAATTAGCACACTAATTAATCAAATTACAAATTCCTACTAACTAACAAATAAAGCTTGGAATAATGCTGCCTCAGCTCTACTCTAGGAAGTTAAACATGCATGCACTCGGTTTCTCGCCCCGAAAAGCCTTCCGGTTTGCTCTTTAGAGGCTCTGTTTGCAGGGTATCTCTAAGAACTTTTTGCTGAACCTTACCAAACAATTGCTGGGGAATACACCAGTGGCCTGCCGGCGATGAATGGTGGTTGCCGGCCAAGGATGTGTACTGCCGGCCAAGGATGAAGCAGTGCTGGCCATCAGTGAGGCACTGCCGGCCACTAGTGTGCTGCAACACCAAACTGCAACAAAGCACAAAACAGATGAAAATTGAGGGTCTCCAAGGGTATGTATGTACTGTGCCACTCCTTATCATCTCAAAACATCAAGGGAGATGCACCATTGGATCCAAAACCATCAATCAAGTATGCTCAATGCATGATGGCCAAGGATCCAACTTGTACTCATTCAATAAATGCAAGACACACAAGACTCAAATCCATTACCTTATCATGAGAGATCAAAGGCATTGGAGACAAAGGAGATTGGCTCATTTTCATCACTTTAAGTATGAAATGAACCAATCTTCCTTGTGTTCAATATAACATCCGATTGAACACAATGCAATGCAAATACAACATGCTTATCTTGGCATGTTTTACTTGATTCAATTCTTGTTTACACATTTTAAGTTACCAAACCATTCTTTAATTGATTTGGTCCAAGTGATTGTCCTCTAATGCGAAAGGGATCAACCGAAGAATGATTCAAGACATGAGAGAGATCATGCCTTTGGTTAGTAGAAACCCTCAAAAGAAGGCTAAAACCATTGAGCATAAGTCTCAATCTCAAGCTTGAACACAACCTTAAGCTTAACCAACCTTCAAAACAAATCAAAAGTGAAGAAATGAGGGAGGTTGCCGAATTTCAGTGCTGAAGTGGCATGACAAATAATGCTAAAATATGCAAGCAACACATGCACAACATGTTAAGGGCCAAAAGCATTGAAACTAGTGAAGGACACAACACTAGAGGCATGCAACACAAAACTCAAAAGGGACCAACAGTCCAAAACAGTCCTAAAACATCCTAAATAGAGTTTTAAAACATGCTTGACATAAGCTAAAAAAATAGCTATATTAAGAGGCCAAAACAATAGCACATGCTAGGCAATTTAGCACAATTGCACTACAAGCATACAAAGCAAAGCTCATGTGATCAAATCAGCTCAAAACAGAGCTTAATCATGCCAAGTCAATAGCTAAAATATGCTGAAATTTAGGCACAAAAGGCAAGAAAAACATGCTCACATGTTGGCTCACAAACAAGACACAAAGCATAACTCTCAAAAGTAATGAAAGAGTGATATATGTGAGAGTGTGACAAAGGTACATGCTCTGAAATCACATGTAAAGTGATGCTATATCCTGCAAATAACTCAAGCAAATCATGCTAGGGGCCTTAAAACACAAAGCTAGTGAAGGCTATTTACACTATAGCTATACAAAGCCAAGCACATATGACTAAGACCATCCAAAACAGAGCTAAAGCATGCTAAATCAGTAGCACAAATGTGCTAGAGTCAAGCTAACACAAGCAAAAATGATAGGCTAATTCATTAGGCATGCTAGGCTAATAAGCATAATTACACTACAAAGTGCAAAAAGCAAGCAAGAAGTGACTCAACCAGCCAAAAACAAAGTTAAAGTAGGTCAAAATAGAGCCTAAAACATGCTTGAATAAAGCTACAAAAAGGTATAAATACATGCTCACATGTTTGGCCATCAACACATGCAAACAAAATACAAGGAGATGAGGCCACCCCCTCCTATTTTGGACCTCAAAACATGGTTTTTACCACTGAAAATTCTCTGGAATTCAGTGGTTAAAAGGCCAAAAAAAGTTGTTTTAGAAAGCTTTGAAAGATGGCACAAAAGCCTAACAAGCAAAGAGACAAGAATGATGAACCACCCTCAAACTCAAAAGGGGCTTAAACCACCATATTTAGGACTGAAAAACAGAGTTTTCTTCAGTTCAAAACCAAGCCAAAAATAGTTTTCAAAGGTGGTAAAAACAAGTATGAAAACAAGCTTAAAGGGTGAGTCTTATATCTCTTGAAGGGAAGACAACACTTAAGCAACAAAACCAAGCCAAATGACCTTCAAGAGCTCCAAGGAAGCTCCAAGAGAGCTTCAAGAAACCTCAGTCCAAAGTTGAACCACTTTCATCAAGGATGAATAAGCTAAAGTTGATGTATGCAAGCCTTTAAGCACAAATGCTCAAGAGAGAGAGAAATCTAGAGAGAGAGGTTTTAGAGAGAGAGAGGCTCCCAAACCTTTTGCTAAATTGTTCTAACCTTTAAAACCATAGAGAAGCCTCTCTATATATAGAAAAATACAAGCTCAGGTCAAAAATATCCCAAGAGGGATAGCTGGAACAGTTGGACAACAAATATCTGCAAAAATCTGCCTTTCTGCATCAATGGCCAACACTTCTTCATTGATGGCTGGCACTTGATCATTGTTGGCCAGCATGGGTCACCCTTGGATGGCAAGGGGTCGACATAGGCCATTCATGGCCGGCACATAGCCAAAAAATCTCATTAATGGTCAGAAACTTCTACCTCTGGTTGGACAGAAAAATTTACTTTTTAGGCCCAACTTCAAATGGGAATAACTTCTTCATCTGGACTCCTTTGCAGGTCATTCTTGAGCCTAAATTGAATCCCTGGAAGTCTTCTTTCCAATGGTAGCAGCCTCACATCAAAATTACAAGTGTGCAAAACGTTATGCTTGTTTGAATGAAGACTTCTCAGTTTCGATCCTACCGGGATTCATGCCAAACTTCTTCTCCAACTTGTTTTCTTCTCCCCTCTCCCATTTTCTTCAACTCCAAACCCCTAAATAAGGTGTTTTGAAGATTTTTTCAAAGAGTTCACCTCTCTTCCATTCATTTCTACTTTGTCTTTGCTCAGTTTACCGAAAAGCGCAACATTTAACGAAATGCGAGCCTCGAAACATCGTAGGAACTTTTTTTTCAAAAATATTTTGAAAGAGAGGGTTTTAAAGTCTAAAATATTTTTGGTCAAAAGGCATTGGTCCACAACTGCGGTGTAAGGTTAGGATTTGACGCTCTCCTTGCCGAAGAAATTGATCCTTTGCACTGTACACCTTTCATCACCAAGTAAACAATCAGTAGCGCTCAAGTCTTAAGAGCGGTCAAAAATGGGGTATCTACACTTTATTTATCCAAAAAAAATAATAATAATATATATCATTCAATGATATGTAGAAAAACTTAGATACTATCCTTTACACGCAGGTGGCCAATAAGAGCATGTTGTAAGTGTGCCAAATCTACTAGTCAAGCCAACATTTATGAAAAGCATAGCATTAAAGCCAATATTCATGAGTGGGCAAGATGGCCACACGGCTTGCTTTTATTAGCCACAAGCACCACCTGCTCCCAATAAATTATACCTTACTTTTCTCTTTAACCTTAAAACTAAAAGATACCCATTGGTTTTCGGTTAAGGATCCCCAGTCTCGAAAAAGTCTTGTTCTGCCTATTCCGTGTATCGATCTCTCAACCACACAATATGATTTTTCCAAATTAAAAATTATACTATGTAGCTAGAAGACGCATTGGACAGCGGGCCAGACTAGAGAGGCTTTTTTTGGGACACAGAATCCCAGCACTTGGTTTCCTGACTTTGGGATCAAAGGCTCTAGTTCTAAGAAAAGGAATTCCCATAATTTCCACTACTTGCTTTTTACACTGCTGTTTGAAGCTCGACACCAGAAAACAGCTCGCAAAGACGTTAAGAGAGGCATTCACCATTTTTCATGACCAAAATTTGGATAGTCCAAGCAAGGCCAAGGTCTACTGGAGCTTGGGCTAAATACAAAGGCTCATCATTAAGGTAATACTCTCAGGGGAAAGCAAACTCCTTGATGGCTAAAAGTTGACTAACAAAGGAAAATAAAGGTAATACTTTCAGGGAAAGCAATCTCCTTGATGGCTAAAAGTTTACTAACAAAGGAAAATAAAGCATACAAGAATAAAAAAGACATAGTATTGGAATGTGTTTAATATATAACAAATTATTCTATTTCTCAAACTTTACGTGCATATAATTCAAACCATATGAATATGTTTGATTGTTGGATTATATGTTCTTGGTCTTACGTAAATATCAATGGCCGCTAAACAATAGAAAGGAGTATCCATAATCATTGATGTGGGCTGTGCAAGGACTAACCAAAAAAAAAGAAAAAAAAGCTTTGACAAAAGGTCAATTAAAACTTGGTAAGATCAGGCTGACGCACCTTTACTTTGTCTAGAGTTTGGCAACATGAACCTATTGCTAAGCTATAGGCTCTTCTCTTCGGGCCGAAACTTTTAGCGTTATCCACCAACTAATATAATGCAAATGTGCTGCACATAAAGATTTTTTTTAAAAAAAATAAATTGCACATAAAGAATTATCAAAAGAGTAACTAATCGATAAGAGAAAAATAGTGCTGGAAACCATGAAGTCAATGGAAATCAATCACTTCGAGATTGAAAAATAAGGCATTCAAGCTCAAATATCATGGGTGCATTTCCCATAACATTTAAGGCTTGAACAAACAATGGAGGATTATCCATCAGCAACCAGGATCAGTTGCAATTTTAACTCTACGGACCAAGCACATAAACAAGTTGTCAGCCACCCATCTCTGATTTTAATACTTCTTATTATCTAACATATGGTGCATGCACATGAGAATTATTATGAATACTATTTCATTTTGTTCTATTTTAAGTCTTTATTTTCCTCACCAGTTGCCAAACAAGCCAATTCTCTATAGCTGTCTAACAAATAAACCTAACCAGGATAGTACCTTGGAGCCAACATTGGACTGCCCTCAAACTTCCTCAGATCAAGTTTTCGAAGAGATCCCTTTTTTTCTCTGTCCAGGTTATTGATAAATACTTCTTTCCATCCAAGCATACGTGTAGCAAAGGTCAGAAAGGTTTATTCAGAACAAATAGTGAAAATCAATGTCTGGAGTAAAGACTAATCAGCAAACTGTAAGAATAAATTCCACTTCCATACTAGGAACACCATTGTGAACTGTAAAACATTGTACAAGCATCAAAAAAATGTAGTCAGATTCCAACCATAACAACCTAAACAAACAAGAAATAGAGGATATAAAGAATGCTTCAACAAAGACCAGAAATGGCTGTAGTGTTTATAATCCAGGAACCTCGTACTTTGTCATTATATATTAATCAAGTTCTCTCACTCGAACACGATATATGCCAGCAATGAAAGCCAAATTCTTTTACACTTAAAAACACACAAGCAATCTCTTCAAACCATTTTACAGCAATGAGTACTCAGGCTACATAACATGTCAAAAATTATTGATCATTTATTACCTCAATGTTCTATCTATTATTTAATTATATAGATATATACAATCCATTATTTAGTAAAAATACACTTCATAAATAATTTCATGTAGTAATAGATAAATCAACTTGGGAAGCAAAGCCTAAACAATGCTGAATTTCATGCCCAAGCCTTCTGATATTGTTGATAATTGTTGCAGAAATTCTAAGAAATTCAATGATCTACAGAAAAACTTCAATACAATCCTTTCGCTGAAGGTAGTGTAGGTGGCCAATAAGAGCGTGTCATAAGTGTGTCAAAGCTATAAATCGAGCCAACATTTATAAGGCCACCCCGTATTAAAGGTAGATTCAATTCATGAGTGGGCAAGATGTCCACATGGCTTCCTCTTATTAACCACAAGCACCACTTTCACCTAAACAATTGTACCTAGGTTTTTTTCCCCAACATTAAAGGTAGAAGTTACCCATTGGTTTCCACCACTGGATCCAGCATCCCGAAAAAGTTTGTCCCTATTCCCATCTTTCTCAACCACACAATGTGATTTTCTCTATAATAAAAAATTATTTCATGTGGCTAAGAGATGCACGAATAGGAAGAGAGATAGAAGCTTTTTGAGAGAGAAAAACCCACCCATGGTTCCCAACTTTGGGATCACGGGCTCAAGTCCCAAGAAAAAAAATTGAATAAATTTCCAGTACTTACATGTGGGCTCACTTTTTACACAGCATTTTAAATATTTAGAGCTTGACCAAAAATTAAGCTTGAGCGAAATGAGAAGGCAACTCCAATTAATATAGACATACTTCGCTCATCCCATGCTTAACTTGATCTTCTTTACAACCCAGGCAAACCAAATACAAAACATAAATTCCCAAATCCAAATGAAATTGGGCAGCCATCTTTTACAAATTTAGACATCCAAAAAGGAAAGAAAGAGCACCCAGTTTTCAACAATACTGCGCCAGCACTGTCCTCATAGCCCAAGCAATATCCAGGACATGTCCCACTTGCCAAGGCAGGGGTTCCAGCCCAATCTCAATGGTGTTTCTTAGGGAAATGAAGTGGGTGACCCATGTTATTAGAAGTACCGAAAAAACTGAAAACAAAAAATTTAAATTAGAAAACAAACATATTTGACCAGATTTATCTTTTTGTTTCTCAGAAGAGAAAACAGCAAAGCTTCCAAATGAATATACAAAGATCAAAAGTTCGAAGCCACACATAAATCCCTTGGCAAGGCAACTATTCGGAACCATGAATTCTTATGATAAGATGTTCTCAAACCACTTTCATTTGAACAAGGAAGTTTCCTTCTTTCTTTTTGTCCCTTGAGATTAGAGAAGAAGAAAGTATTGTTCATTAGATGCCTTCCAATAAACAGTTTATCAACATGCTAAAATGTTTTATATTGCATTTGAATATCATGTCAAAGCCCAAATGCTTCACCATATGACTATGCAAGAAGGGTAGTGACATGATAACCACGAATTCTTATGATAAGATGTTCTCAAAGCAACCTTCATTTGAGCAAGAAAGTTTCCTTCTTTCTTTTTGTCCCTTGAGATAAGGGGAGAAGAAAGTGTTGTTCATTAGATACCTTCCCAATAAACAGTTTACCAACAGGCTAAAATGTGTTATATTGCATTTGCATATCATGTCAAAGCCTAAATGCTTCACCATACGACCATGCAAGAACAGTAGTGACATGCTATATTTTCCCCATATGGGCATTCCTAACTTAGCGACACGCTATATCAGAGTCCATATGTAGTGATAAATCGGCAAGGGAGCAATCCGAAACATTGGTGCTTGGTATGATTAGAAATAAGCAAGGGTTCTCTTACTTTATTCGATGAATTTGGTGTAAAGAAACTAGTACAAATGCAATATAACAGGAAATAGGAACCTTAACAGGAAAATTATGAGACTAAAAGATTCTATAATTATAAAACATAATAATTAATATTATATTAAAATCTATATAATAAGGCATAATAGTTTTTGAATTTATCTTAGAGACATTTGTCTCACTAGGACATTTGAACGGCTGAGATGACTTTATAACAACATCCCAAACCAAACCAAGCCTTAAGTCCCATCAAATGGGGTCGGCTACATGAATCCTTCTTCTCCATGCGACCTTATCAAAGGCTATTTCGTTAGTCAAATTAAGTAGATCCATATCTCTATTTACAACGTTAGCCAACGTTAATCTAGACCTACCTTGTCCCCTAACACTCCCCTCTACCGTTACAGTATCATATCTCTTCACTACTGCCTCTGTTGGTCCCCATTGAATGTGACCAAACCATCTCAATCGATTCTCTCTCAACTTATCTTCTATCGGTGCTACTCCTACACATTCCCGAATACACTCACTCCTAATTCTGTCTTGTCTAGTCTTGCCACACATCCACCTTAGCATCCTCATCTCAGCCACACTCATCTTATCTACATGTTGTTTCTTGGTTGCCCAACACTCCGTCCTATACAACATCGTTGGTCTAATAGTCATTCTATAGAACTTACCTTTTAGTCTAATGGGTATTCATTTATCGCATAGTATCCCAGACGCACTTCTCCACTTATACCATCTCGCCTTAATCCTATGGGCCACATCCGCATCAATCTCCCTCGTTGTTGTGATAATCGACGCTAAATAACGAAAATGTTCACTCTTAGGCAATTTTTGGTTCTCAATCTTCACTTCTCCTCTGCTTTCATTGTTACTGTTACTAAATTTACACTCCATGTACTCTATCTTATTTTTGCTTACTCGGAAACTTTTAGATTCAAGAGCTTTTCTCCAAATCTCCAACTTTGTATTAACTCCTTCTCTAGTCTCATCCACTGGCACGATATCGTCTGCAAAAAGCATACACCATGGCACGTCATCTTGAATATTTCTCGTCAATTCATTCATAATTAAAGCAAAAAGATAAAGGCTTAAGGTAGATCCTTGGTGTAACTCAACAGTAATAGAAAATTCATTTGTCTCTCCAACAGGCGATCTAATAGTGGTCACCACCCCTTCATACATGTCCCTAATTACATCAATGTAACCTTTTGTCACCTCTTTCTTCTCTAACACCCACCATATTGGGGGTGTTTGGTAGGGCTTTTTTGAGCCAGCTTATAGCTTCTGGCTTTTAAAAAGTTATTTTGGACTGTTTGGTTAAACTTATTTCAAACAGCTTCTGATTCTAACAGCTTATTTTAAGTCAAAAAAGCTGATTCTGAGAAGCTGCTCACCCCTTGCTTCTGATTATCAGCTTCTGCTGTTGACATATTAATTCACGCTTATACTCTTAGATTTTTTTATTTTTTATTTTTTTAAAAATAGAAAAAGACCCAAATGGACTATAAAATATTATTATTATTATTTATAAAAAATATAGATAAATAGTGAATAATAAAAAATAAAAATTAATTGAAAAAGCTACTTCACAGCTTATTTAACAAACACTACTCAGCAACTTAAATCTATAATCCAACAGCTATACCAAACAGGTTAACAGCTTCTGATTAAAGTCATAATCTATAATCTATTAAGCTATAAGCTATAATCTGTTTTAACAGCTACACCAAACAGCACCATTATATCTCGGGTCACTCTATCATATGCTTTTTCAAGGTCGATAAACATCATATGAATGTCTTTTTTCTTTTCTCTATACTTTTCTATTACTCTCCTCAAAAGATAAATCACTTCCATTGTTGACCTGCTGGGCATAAACCCAAATTGACTCTCTGACACCTCTGTTATATCTCGTAATCGACGTTCCATCACCCTCTCCCACACTTTCATTATATGGCACATTAGCTTGATTCCTCTATAGTTGCAATTCTGGACATCTCCTTTATTCTTATATATTGGCACTAAAATACTCTTCCTCCACTCATCTGGTATGTTCCTAGTCAACAAAATTTTGCTAAACAACTTAGTCAACCAAGCAACCCCCTTTTTACCCAAGCACTTCCAAGCTTCAATAGAGATATCGTCGGGTCCTAAAGCCTTATTTGATTTCATCTTCTTGAGTGCAATCTTCACTTCAAAGGTCCTAATCCGTTGATAAAACCTATAGTCTTGGTTTATCGTATTACTAGCCATTTCTTTCCCTATTGTCGTACCTCCATGTTCCTCATTTAATAGTTTCTCAAAATAGTTCTTCCATCTTTCCTTAATCTCTTCATCCTTCACCAATACCTTAGAATCCTCACCCTTGATGCACTTAATTTGATTAAAATCTCTTGTTTTCCTCTTCCGTATCTTAGCAAGTTTGTATACTCTCTTCTCTCATTTTTTACTATCTAGTCTAGTGTATAGGTCATCATAAGCTTTCAACTTAGCCTCTCTCACTACTTTTTTGACATCCTTATTAGCCAATCTATAGCTCTTAAGGTTTTCCTCAGTTCTATCATTCTGCCACTTTTTAAAGCACTCTTTTTTTGCCTTAACTACCACTTGAACATTTTCTTTCCACCACCAAGTTTCTCTAGCACTGGATCCCGTCCCTTTCGACTCTCCAAGCACTTCCCTTGAGATTCTCCTCATACAATTGGCCATCGAGTTCCACATAGTGTTAGCATCATCTTCCAAGTTCCAAGTACCTTCCTTATCCATTCTATTCTTAAATATTTCTAGTTTATCTCCTTTTAGGTCCCACCATCTCATCCTACGATGCCCACCATCCTTCCTAGCTTGGTATTGCCCTCTAAAACATAAATCTACTACCAAAATCTTATGTTGAGAGGTCAGGGTCTCTCTAGGAATCACCTTACAATCATTGCATTTTAGGCGGTCCATTTTTCTCACTAAGAAGTAATCTATCTGGCTCTTAACTGGCCCACTCTTAAAAGTTGTTAAATGCTTCTCCCTCTTCTTATACATTGTATTGGCCACCACCAAGTCAGAAGTCAACACAAAATTTTAGATACTCTCTCCAGCCTCATTGCTGTCACCAAAATCATATCCACCATACACCCTTTCATAGCCTAGTTTATCTATGCCTACATGGCCATTAAAATCTCCACCTATAACCAGGTTCTCTCATATGGGCATCTCCTGTAAGATCTCATCCATTTGCTCCCAAAAATCCCTCTTAGTCTGATCATCTAATCCTACTTGAGGGGCGTATGCACTAATAACGTTCACTATATTCCCTCCAATAACTAGTTTAAATAACATAATCCTATCCCCTTTTCTAATGATCGCCACTACATTCTCCACCAGACCCTTGGCAATTATGATTCCTATCCCATTCTTGCGTCTGTTCTTACCACTATAATGCAGTTTCAAACCAGTATCCTCAATTTTCCTAACTTTCTCGCCCGTCCACTTAGTTTCTTGTACGCAAGCTATACTAACTCTCCTCCTAATCATAATATCTACCAATTCCATCGTCTTACCAGTTAAGGTTCCTATATTCCAAGTAGCTACCATAAACCTGTAGTCTTAGACTAGCTTCTTTACCCGCGCTCGTCCAGAAAAACGCAGAAACCTTTGCCTATTTTTCACCGCACTCAGGCGTCGATGCGTCGCTCCTTGCTCACTTTTCGAAACACCCGGAGGCAAGTGCAACGCGTTACTTGAGGGTAACGACCTAGCATTTAAACGATTCAAAGTAGGATTCATTTTCATAAGGGATCCGAATGGATTTTTTTATATGTTAGTTGTTGGCTACCTAACACATAACCCTCCTCCTTAACTCGGGTTTAGGACCGACGGAGTTGTTAACAATCCCGGCGGAGTTACTTTATAACAACATCCAACGCTCAAAAAATGTATGAACCAATCTAAGGATTTTATATTCTTACCCATAAACATCTTCCTACACACGCTTCGTTTTGCCCAAAGCCAGTTTCTCAAAACCCACGTCCACGCTTCCCCCCACTCTCTCTCTCTCTCTCTCTCTCTTTCCCAAACGGTGCTCAATCTCCTCTTTTCACACCACCCCCGATCTTTATTACCCTCTTCTCTCCTCTAACAATGACAGCACCGACCACCGTGACGACGAGATCTACAGCAACGATGACGGACATAGATCATGGACCACGAGATTTGTCGAACAAAGCGAAAGAGTCGCCAATGACGGACATATATTCACCGCTTTCTTATTCTCTCTATATTTTTTGTAAACATTTTTCAACAACACTTGAATGATCATGATTTTTTTTATTTTCTTCTTTTTCAGGTTAGCTCCATTGCTCTTGCTTTCTTGATTTCTCTTTCAAAAACTCCCCTGTTCTTTGGACCATCTTCAAAGGAAAGACCAGAGGCAAAAGAAAAGAAACAAATGGAAGGAAAAAAGATACAGTTTGCTAGTATCTTTCTTGAGTTTTCTTTCAGAGAGAGAAAAAGTGGGTTTGATAATGATTATGGTAAGGCAATCTCATTTTGGAGAGAGAAAAATAAACTTGCGTTTTTTTTTTGGCAAAGTAGCAGCTTGCTAGGCACTCTCATTTTGGAGAGAGAAGAATTATGGATTTTTGTAGTTGTATAGGAAAGGTAAAT
Organism: Camellia japonica; assembly: GCA_030407325.1. Lineage (NCBI taxonomy): Eukaryota > Viridiplantae > Streptophyta > Magnoliopsida > Ericales > Theaceae > Camellia > Camellia japonica. Next base: position 67,076,947 of record JAPPVO010000024.1, read on the forward strand.
AAAAGTTTGAAAAAAAAAGTATGGGTTTTGCAGAAGGAATGTGAAATTGGTCTTGTTCTTTAATTTGCTTTGTGTTGGGTTAGGGTTAGGGTGCTGGTAGGTTTGACGATGATTCACGCCGACAGCTTTTCACTTTCATATTTGTTTAATATTTTACAAGTATTTGAAATTATCAGTATTTTTATATATTTAGTGTAAATGTAAATGACTTAATTCAACTACATTTTAAAATTTTAAAAATGTGTACACATTTGTTCAATACTATATCAGCCACTATTCTAAGTGTATTTAGATTGGATTGAATTGAAATATTTAAAAAAATCAATAAAAATTTCAAATACAGATTAAAAATTTGTGTAAATTATTTTCAAAATATACAATCAAACCATTTTTTTAGTTTTGTGAAACTCTTTTCAAAAATTGTCTTATGAAATTCATTTGAAAATCCAAACCATCTATTTATATTTTGACCTTAATTTCTTAAGCAACAAATTAGACAAGTTGGACAACAAATTTGACCTTAATTTTCTAAATTGGACAAATTGGACAATTTTTTCACTCAAAAGACATAAAAACACATAAATCATGCAAAATTATAAAATTTTATTTTAAATTCGTAAAAATTATTTTTAAAGTTTTTAAGTGTAAATTTTATAACATTATAAATTTTATAATTTTTATAATTTTTAAGTGTATTTAGATTGAATGGATTTGCAAAGTAAAAAATGTTGATTAAAATATTTTAAAAGTTTACTAAAAATAATAAAATACAAATTAAAAATTTTTTAAATTATTTTTGAAAACTCCAAAACTAAATAAGTTTTGAATTTGAAATTTGTAAAAATATTTTCAAAATATACAAATTAGTTTCGTTTGGCATCATAGGTTGGAGTTAAAATAGTCACAAAATGACAAAATAGATTAAAAAGTCAATATGACAAAATGTCACATCCCAACCATAATTATTTCAATTTTTCTCTCATAAAAGTCAAAAAAATAAAAAAACTCATCCCAAACAAGATTTTTTAGTCCAGACTAAAATAGCTAAAAAGTTAACCCACTTTCCAAACGAAAGCAAAATTTCAAGTTTGACAAACTCTTTTCAAAAATATAATTATAAAATTCATTTAAAAATTCAAACCAAATGGACTATCTATTTACATTTTGGCCTCAATTTTTTTTTTTTTTGCAACAAGTTAGATAAATTACATTTAACCCAATAATTTTACATTCAATTATATTTTAATCTCAAAATTATTTTCACTATGCCTTTAAGTACGGGCATACACTAATGTATCTATAGTCCATAAAGTATGTTTTTTTGTGTGATTTTGATAATCTAAGTTTCAATTTTGTCCATTTAGTTAAAGCTTCCAATTTAAGTCAAATTTCAAACATACCATTTAAATCATTAATGAAATGCTACAATGCATTTAAAGCAAAAAAAATACAATTTCATTAATGAGTTTAACGACGCGTTTGAAATTGGATCAATTTGAAACAAATTAGAAATAATGGGATCCACTATTTTTTTGAATAGGATAATACTAGGATGACCATATTTTTGTACTAAATTTGTTTAGCATCTGACGTGGCACCTTACATGTTATTCATGTAATAGTACAAAGCATGGAAGGTTGGTGCATTATTGTACTAATGCAGTGATAACATATCAGATGATAAACAAATTTGATAAAAAAAAATTGCTCATCACAGTATTAAATTTCTAAATATGATGAGTCCTACATGTACACACGGCATTTGTATGCATAGCATATTAGAATCCCTCATTGTACAATACAAGTAATTTCTTCAATTCTTTTTTGCCAAGCCCAATGGCAGAATATTCTTCCCCTGTGTCTCTTTCTTTCTTTTTTAAATTTATTTACACAACTGAACGTCATGGATAGGTCTAAGATTGCAATCT